>PJEM01013725.1:12862-39405 GCA_004023845.1 Helogale parvula
CCGGGGGGGGGGGGGGGTAGGTGGGGGAGGGCTGCTTGCATAGCCTGCCCTGCCCTCAGGGGCTGTCCCTGATCACCACACTCCTGAGGCCCTGGGCTCCTGCCTGCTACCCTGGAAGCCACCCTGGGCCATGTGGAGGGGGAGGGAGGGCAGATGGGGGGGTAGAGTTCTCAGCAAATGGTGCTGGGTAATGGTGTGCGTGTGTGTGCGCATGCATTCGTGTGTGTGTGTGTGTGTGTGTGTGTGCATGTGCATATTTCGAATGGGATCCTTATCTCACACCACATGAGGATCAATTCTAGGTAAAGAGCTGATGTAAAATAGACCGAAGAATATTCATGGCCACAGAGTGGGAAAGGATTTCTTAAAATAGAAAACATTCATAATAAAGCTAGAGATAAATCTGCCTACTTAAATTAAGAACTCTGAAATGGGGGTGTCTGGGGGGTTCAGCAGATTGAAAGTCCGACTCTTGATTTTGGCTCATGTCCTGATGTCACAGCTTGTGAGTTAGAACCTCGGAGTCAGGCTCTGCGCTGATAGTGCAGAGGCTGCTCGGGATTCTCTCTCTCCCTCTCTCTCTGCTCCTCCCCTGCTCACACACACTCTCTCTCTCAAAATAAAAACATAAACTTAAGAAAAAAAAGAACTCTGAAATGAAGATGTTCACCCAAAGACTCCAGAAAAAGTAAAAATGGCAAGATAGTTACGACATACAGAAATGATCAAGGATTCAAGTCTCGAATGCCAGTAGAATGCCCCCAATCAACAAGAAAATAAAAAGCCCAAGATGGGCAAAAGCACTTCACCAAAGAAGAGATCCAAATGGCCAATAAACATACAAAAATGACCCAACCTCATCGGCAATGAGGGATATTAATGCAAGTTAATACCACAGAGAGACACCGTTACACACCCACCAGCTGTGCAACAATGGTGAAGACTAATAACAGAAGGTGCCTGGAGAAGGGGGCACAGTGGGGGTGAATGACCACGTGGTGAACTTTACAACCCAGTTAGAGGTAATGCCCTAGAGAAGGGTACGCCATGCACACTAGGGCACAGACAGGTTCAAAATCAACAGCCCCAGACTAAAAACAACCCACATGTCCACTGCAGTAGACTGGGACACATAAACCACAGCCTAGTGAGATGAGGGATACTATACAGTACTATACAGCAGGCGACAAGGACAAACCGCAGTTAGGACTGGAGGGGTCACAGAGCTACAGCTTCAAGCCGAAGAAGCCAGATCCAAACAAATATCTACAGTCTGCGTCTATTTAACAGATAGCTCGAAAATAAGAAAAACAAAATGATAAAGAATTGTTCAGCCGGGGCACCTGGGGGGCTCAGTTGGTTGAGTGTCCGACTTCAGCTCAGGTCATGATCTCATGGTTTGTGGGTTCGAGCCCTACGTCGGGCCCTGTGCTGACAGCTCAGAGCTTGGAGCCTGTTTTGGATTCTGTGTGTGTCTTTCTCTCTCTCTGTCCCTCCCCCCACTGCACTCTGTCTCTCTCTCTCAAAAATAAAAAAACCTTAAAAAAAAAAGTTGTTCAGCTGGGCGGTAAGACAACAAGAACAGAAGTCTAAACGGTGAGACTCTTTGAGGGGTGATGGTTGGGAAAGAGCACAAAGTGGGGCATGACGGTTTCTGGCAAAGCTCAGTCTCTTGACCCAGGTGGTAGGCACATATATGCATCTCTAATTTTCCTTTAAGCTGCTGCATAGAGATCTATCCACTTTCCTGGGTGACAGGTTATATATCACATTTAAGTATCACATTTAAGTAGAAAGATATATGTGACATTCGTAGAGAGGGGATAGGTGGACACCCCAAGCTGTGCTCGCAGAGCCACAACTGGCCACACCTCAACCCGATAGCTGCCCCAGCCACACAGGACATGTGAGCTGCCAGGGTTCATCCTACCCTCTCATTTTGGAGACACGTGCCAAGGATCAGAGAGAGAAAGGAACTTGCCCAAGGCAGCACAGCAAGTTGGGGCCAGGACTGGAATCCAGGTCCCAAACCAGGGTTCTCTCCTTTTCCTTTTGGGTGAATTTTTCCCATTGCAGATCACCTTTAACACCAGTCAGGGCAGACTCATTCTTTGTAGCATTTAGCACTCTCTGAAATTTTCTTTATTCCCTTATTTACTCACTGTGGGTCTCTGGGCACTAGAACAAAAACTTGTGGAAGGAAGGGCTTTTTGTTTTGTTCCTGTGGTATCAGAGTAGGTGCTCCATAAATATCTGTTGTTGAATGAATGGAGCTGACATTTCTATTTGGACTCTGAGGTCCTAGAAATACTTAGTGGCTCCTGTGATATCCCCAAAGGAGAAAATGAAAAATAACTATGACATTGACACACTTTGTCAGAATTATTTTCATAACTGTCTTAGACAGCTGGTACTATCATCACCCCTATCTTCAGGAGGAGGAAACTGAGGCTCAGGGAGGTCTAGTGAA
Organism: Helogale parvula; assembly: GCA_004023845.1. NCBI lineage: Eukaryota > Metazoa > Chordata > Mammalia > Carnivora > Herpestidae > Helogale > Helogale parvula. The sequence goes on from PJEM01013725.1 coordinate 15,333, forward strand.
TTGTCCAAGATCACAAAGCTAGGTTGTTGAGAGCTGGCACTTGAACCCAGTCCCAGAGGCAGGCTGGCCCTCAGCCAGTCCACATACAGGGTCCACGTATCAGGATCTGTGTGCCTCAGGCCCTCCTGCTCCCCCGTCCCTCCCTACCCCTCCCCATTTTGGGTGCTAGTTACAGCTTCCAAAGTGTGTTCTCATCTCTTCTAAACTCTGGTCCAGAGAGGGGAAGGGACTTGTCCAGAGTGGAAAGCTTGTTCAAAGCTCTCTGCCCTCAAGTTTCCCAAGGTTGTGTGACCATCAGTGACCCCAGCACTGCTTGTGGATTTGCTGTAAGACATTCATTTTCTGTATTGCTTCACTTCATAACCAAATCCATAACCAAGGCCCTTGGCTAAGTCCAAAAACTGGTCCTAGTTTCAGATCTGGATTAGCTGAATAATGAAATGTTCCCATAATACCCCCAGGCAACTGGCTTTTTTAAAACACCATGGCACTTAGCATTTTTACAAACCTGTATTATGATCATGATAGCTTTCACTAAGCCCTCAGTTAATAATTAAAAAAAAAAAATCATTGGTTCTGGGAGTCTTGGAGCTACAGTGAGCCTCCAGGACATACAAAGCAACTGAGAAACACAAATCTGATCAGCCTCAGTCAGCATACCTCCAGTGAAGGTAACTCACTACTTCCTGAAGGCGGCTTGTTTTTTGTTTTTGGATCCAGCTCAGTTGAGCACAACAAAAACTTTTATTACCCACTGCCCGCCCCCACCGCCCTAGGGACTGGAGATGCCTCAGCCACTGTTCGGCCCTCAGGGAGTTTAGTCGTGAGGGATTGTGCCATCCCAACAGAACAAGAAGACACAGCACAGGCTGGGATTACCTTCTAAAGAGGCAGCATGTGAGGCCCAAGCCTTTATATCCCTGTCACATATGGCACGTGGATTTATGTGGGTCAGCCGGGACTCTGGGCTCACTCAAAAGCCCCTCCCAGAGGAATGCCTCCCTCAGACTATCTGGGTGTGAAAACGGGCAAAGTGTGGGGCCCTAGGGGCCTAAGGAACTGAAAGGATTGTCATCCAAGGTAGGTGGGAGGGTGCAGCATCCCCGATCGTTCCCACCGGCCTGTTCGATTGACACCATTGTTGTAATACTACGCTTCCAGAACCTGCATATACATCGATGGATAGGTTTGTGGTTTTGCAGATGAAATGAAATAATATATATGAGAGCCACTGTGCTGGGGTCTGGCAAGGTGCAGATGCTTAAGATATGTTCACTGGGTTTGGGCTGCAATCCTGCTAGGTCAGAAGGCCAAATACATGCAGTTCTTCGAAGAGTCACTGAGAACTTGGCTGCCTGTATCCTGCCTTCCAAAGTTGGCACTTGCTGAGGCAGCCCTACTGAACAGCCTGGGGGGAGGGGATGCCCAAGGGGCTTTTTCAAGCCTAGTATCTCACCAGGGTGTCTAATCCAGTCTTACCTATGCCCCAGCGCACATTCTGCTCAGCGATAAGGGCTCACCTTCCTGGAGGACACGGGGACTCAGGGCAGGCTTTGCCCAAGCAGTGACATGGATAAGAGAGTAAGAAAAAATGAACAGAGGTTTCTAGGTGGCAGGGTGGGGTATGCATTCTTGAGGGAGCCAGGACCCAGGGGAGGCTGGGTCCAGTGGAAAGACGGCAGGCGCGAGAAGACGCTGCTCCCGAAAACAGGTGTGAGTTACACTTCAGCCAGCTCTGAGTTCAGGGGACCCCAGTCCACACAGACCTCAGCAACAGGATGGGGCTTGGCTCAGCCTCTTTTATGCAAAAATCACTTCTTGACAGGAGCAAATGATCCCATCTCCCACTCCCATCCTCCACCCTGATTCTGAGATGCCGAATGCAGGGAGACTTCCCTCCAGATCAGATTCGTAGGCTCCCTCTCTCCTTGCACACACTGGTGACAGGGAGCCTACTATGAAAACAGACTGTCTGTGCTCTTTTAGAGTAACTTAGTGTAACCCCCACCCCCAATCCCAGTAGTCAGAACACTGGTGTGGGAGAAAGCTGAAGACGCAAAGGGTCCCAAGTTCTGGCTGGGCCTTGGCATTCCCCTCTGCACAATGGAGAAGGGGCATGAGAATATCATGTAGGGTGCTGTGGGGGCCAGAAGGGTAGGCGGGCAGGGCAGGCTGGTCAGAACAGCGGCTGGAAGGGCAGGCAGTCACAGGTACTTTGAAACAGCAGCCTTAAGAGAGGATGGCAGCTCTGGTCACGAGACCCGAGATTACTTAATGTTTGCACAGTGTGCAGGAGCTGAGTCCCCTGAAGAAGAGGACACCTGTCCCCTTCCTTGTCTCTCCACTGCAGGGACCTCTGTGGGAACAGCGAGTCCTCTGAGTGTTCCCGAGGCAGCAGCTCCCCAAGGATGGCTGGAGAGCTGGAGCTGGGGACAGCGGGAGGCTGTATGACCTTGGACATGTTCCTGCCTCTCTTGGGCCTCAATTTCCCCATCTCTCATAAGGGGTTGGCACTCTCTTCAGCTCTGATGCTCAGTGTCTTGGCTGTGAGCATTGTGGCATCCCCCAGCCCCTCTTAGCTCATCTTTCCTGCCTGGGAGGGAGGAGCTAAGGGGGGTGGGGCTGTTTCTCTTCTCTCCTTTCAAATCCAACTGCTGGGCTCTGGCCAAAGGTGGGGACAGAGGCTTGGCCACCTCACCAGCCCAAGGGAGGAGTCAGGCATAACTGGGGACAGGGTAGGGTGACCAGAGGGGCATTCCTGTGTCACCTAGGTTCAGAGTTGCTCCAAGGGGCCGCACAGGCCAGCTTGCGCAGTCTGGTGGGGACTGACCCCAGAGTCGGTAGCACCTTGTCAAAGTGCACAATCAGACTCTTGCTCCCTAGAGCAGGACAAGTGCTTCCCCTCTCCCTCACCCCCCACCAACTATAGAGCATGCTCAGAGCAAAATGTGCAAAGCTAACCAGGCAGAGCTGACTGCTGTCCCCAGGAGCCTATCTCACGGACAGGCCCGGGGGCAGGGACACCCACTGTTGTCTTTCTGCCGTCTGCTCCAAGAACAGATCAGCTGTGACAGTTGAGGGCTTGGCAATTTAAAGTGGCAAATGCCTGGCAGAAACGGGGGTGGGTCCCCATGACTGGGTAAGGGTGGAGACGCCTCTGCTCACCCCTGGGGCCAAATGTCCCTCCCCTCTATAGGACCCAAGGCAGCAGTATCAGACAGGGCAAGGGTCTCCCACACCCCAGAACCCCTGGCCCAGGAGGGTACCCCCTCAAGCTGTCCTGACACCTGAAACAAGCTCACCAGTTCTCAGACCACTGCTGCCTCCTGTCCTCTTTGGGACTGGGTCCAAAGACTGCCACTGCTGTTCCAGTCCTCAAGCACCGCCACCTACACCGACTGCCACCTACACCGACTGCCGGCTCCTGAGGGGCCTGCTCCCCCTGAATAAAAACCGACCTCTTGCCCACTTGGTGGCAGGAGGAGGGGCTGCCCAAGGTCACACAGAGGGTCAGGGGCAGTGCTGGATTTGGACCCAGCCCCTCCGGCAGAGCCAAAACTCCTCGCTCCTTCCTTAGACGCCTCTATCTGGCTCCCAGCAAATTCCTGAGATGCCTCAACCTCCCGCCCGCCCGCAGGCTCCGACCCGGGTTGCATGACGGGGTTTTCTCCGCTGGGAAGCAGGAGATGGGAGGAGTAGGGAAGGGGTGGGAGAGGGCAGCTTCGCCAGACGACCCTCGGGGCCTGGGTTTACGGTCCCGGCGGGAGACTGCCAACTGCATAGACACAGAAACTGAGCAGCCTGAGTCCCCCTCCCCCCAAGATCGCGCCTTTAGCATCCAAAGGTTTTGGATAAATGGTCTGCATAGCCGCAGAGGCTGAATCTCCTGCGTCCTCACCGATCGAGTTCCAGAGAGCGACAGCCGCAGAGCCCGGGCTCAGAAAGACTGGCGTTGGCGCACCCCAGGCCCTCCGGGCCGCCTGCGTAACCCTGGCTTCCAAGGCCGAGAGCCTGGCGGCCTCTGATCCCCCAAACGTACAACCCAGTGGCCAGTGTCCTCCCCGCCACTGCGGCCTCGGAACCTCCTTCCCCGCCGGGCTCCGCGCAGCCTCCTGCGATCACCCCTCCTTCCCCCGGTTCCCAAGAGCTGCTCGCGCGTCCGTGTAGCTGCGGTACCGGGGGCGGAACTGCCGCCCAGGCCTTTCCGCGGAGGGAACTCCAGGCTGCAGTCCCCATAGCCCCCAGCCCCGGGCTCGACCACGCACCGCACCGGCCGCCGCGTGCGTCCCCCGCCGGCCCGCCTCCTACCTCGCGGGTCCGCCTGCAGCCGCCGAGCGCGCGCCGTACCCGCGGCGGGCGCGGAGCGCGGGCACGGCCCCAGCGCGTCTGGCCGGTGGGGCGCGGGGGGGGGCGGGGGCGGGGGGGCTGGGAACCGGGGGCGCCAGCAGCCAGTGCCCGAGCGCCGCCGGCCCTTCTGCTCTCTCCGCCACTGCGCGCCCTGACCTTGAGTGAGGCCTCTCCACGCCAGACCTCAGTTTCCCCCCTTGGAAAGGTGTATGTGTGGGGGGGAGGGGGAGAGCGGTGGGGAGGATGGGTGCCGCCCCGGCCGCCGACGTCACCCGAGTGGGGACGAGGTGAGCGCGCTCGGGTTGGCGCGGCTGCTGCGGCCCAGCGGCCGGGGAACGGGGTACACACGGTCCAGGCGCGTTGGAGGGGACACTGGGGCCCCAGCATTTCCCTCAGACTTCCCAAGACCCTCAAATAAGCACCTAGTAACCTCGGCCTCGGGCCAAGTCTCTTGGCCCCTCCCACGGAGAACTGCAGCCCCCGGAGGCAGGCAAAGCCCAGGCCCCCTCCCCTATGCCTTCCCGGGTTCACAGATGAGAAAACAGGCTCCGAGAGGGGCAGCCACAGGTCCAGAGTTGCACAGCGGGTGGGGGCTGCTCACACCCGCCCTGGCACCACGTCTCTCTGAGTCCCCTCCAGGACATGGCGCTCCTCGAAGTTTGGGAGTAGTTTGGGGATGGGCCTCAGTGGTGTGGCGACTCTCACAGAGAATGGGGTGGCACAGTCAGAGAGAGGGACCCAATACCTGGGGAAGAAGTGGCATAAATAAGAGGCTGGGCCTGAAAGGCACAGGAAAGGGACGATGCTCCAGGAGGACGGTGCTTAAGGATAAAGCAAGGATGGGAAAGCGCACTGCCCAGTGTGTAGGGGAGAGAAGGCGGGTTCTGAGAATGTGAACACCACGCCAAATAAAATCATCTTCGCTCCTAGGCAGCAGCAGGGAGCCCCCGACCAGTTTGCAGCCAGGACGTCCGCGGTTTGGGCTGTGTTTTCCGAAACGCCCCCTGGTGGCCAGAAGGGGCGACGCAGGAGGCCAGAGAGACGTGTCTGCAGTGGTCCAGCTGTGAGGAAGCCGGCTTAGTGATGTAATGTGTCAGGAGACTGGAGTCTTTGCGGGCCCTGCCACCCACGGCTGCATGACCTTGGGGAAGGCACTTCCCCTCTCTGGGCTGTGGGAGGGAAGGAGCCTGATGTTCAGCTCTGATACCTCATGACCCTAGCTATCAGGGCCAGGTGGGAATAGGCAGTGGATCCAGCAAGGAACAGCCAGATCAGAGGCGAGGGGTGGACATTTTGTTCAGTACTTTATGGGACTTAGTTCATTTCCTGGTGGTAGAAACTACTATCCCCATTTTACAGACAAGGACACCATAGCAGAGAGAGGGTAATTCACCTTTCCAGGCTCACACAACTGCTAAGTGTCTGAGCTGGGATTTGAACACAGATCTATGAAAAAGGGGCACATGATTACCTCAGTCTCTTGCCTTGCAGCATTTATTGAGCACCTAAGGCATTCTGGAGTATACAAGGCACTAGTGACAGACAGATGAATAAGGAATAGTACAGCTCCTGGTGGCTTTTCCTCACCTTGTGACACTTTATTGATGCTCACAGCAAACCAGACAGCGGTCACCAGGAGTAGACTTTTGGGGCAAAGCATGTGTCCCCATTCTGAACCTCCTGTTACATTCTTCTGTATGTTGCAGGTTTTGTCTTTAAGAATCATGAATTAACTTTATAATTCCAAAAGTATTTTTAAAAGAGTGTTTAAAGGAAGAAAAGATGCTTGTAGTTTTAATAAGTGACAATGTTCTACTAGAGAAGCCACCTCCTTTTGTTATCAGTGTCAGGAGTGAGTGACCTGGCTAATGGGAAAGCAGACAAGGGAAGTGAGAGCGGCGAGGGTTCTAGAAACTATTCAGCCTGGGCGAGTCCTATCACCTTTCTGAGCATCATTTGAATTCAACTGTAAAGTGAAATGAATGAGAAAATCCCTACTCTGCCTCGCCTCAGAAACGGCTGTGCAGATCAACCATGATATTGTGTGAAAAGGTTGTGTAAAGTGCCCTGAATGAACAGTTTTATCTCCAGAAACCATGAAGGAAAATATTAGTAAATTTAACCATGTGAACATCAAAACTTCTAAATAAAAAATACCACAAAGTTAAGGACACATGGCAAAATGATCTGCTACACAGATGCCAGAAGTTAACTGAAGAAAATGAGATGAACGTGAATTTTGCTGATACAGAAAGAGCTCTTTCAGATCGATAGGAAAAGATGGCTAACCAATCAGAAAAGAAGAGCAAAGGAGAGGAACAAGCAATTCGGGGGAAGATAGTCAATCTCACTTGTGATTAAATGCATATTAAAGAAATACAGTCACAATAGAGCATGTGCGTCACTTTTTTTTTTTTAACCTACCAAGTTGGCAAAATGAACATGTTTGATGTCCTCTTGCTGCTGAAGGTGGGGGATGTGCACGCACTCACAAACACTGCTGGGTGCGGGGCGAGGTAAGGCCACTTTTCTGAAGGGTGATCTGGCAAAGCTACAAATACAAGGATAGTAAGAGTCTTCTGTGTAAGGTAAGCAAACAAAGGAGAGGAGAGGAGAACGTCCCATGTCCACAGTAGGGGACAAAGAGGCTGTATGAAGACACGTAAGCCGAGACCTTGTCCTGGGGTGGACAAATCTCCAATGTGCAATTCCACTGAAAAGTGCAAGGGATGGAAGACTATGTATGCTACGACCCCTTTTGTATACATTTTTAAAGGTTATGCATATATGTGCATTGGAAGTTCCTAATTTTTCTCCCAAGAGGTTACATGCACACCCAAACAGTGATAACCGCCCTCTGGGAGAAGGTGTGTGTGTGTGTGTGTAATGGGTAAGTGAGGAGTCTTCAGTTTTCATTTTATACTTTTCTGAGTACTAGCTGACTTTTAAAAAGTCACCAGGGGGTTCTTTGGACACACACAGAGGTTCATGGGCTGATAAAATCTTCTTGACATGCATTGGATGATCTTAGATTAAAAAAGCAGATAACTAGGGGCGCCTGGGTGGCTCAGTGGTTAAGTGTCCGGCTTCAGCTCAGGTTTGTGAGTTGGAGCCCCACGTTGGGCTCTGTGCTGACAGCTCAGAGCCTGGAGCCTGCTTCAGATTCTGTGTCTCCCTCTCTCTCTCTCTCTGTCCCTCCCTGCTTGTGTGCTCTCTCTCAAAAATAAGTAAACCTTAAAAAAAATTTTTAAGTAGATAACTAAATTAGATAACTTAGATTAGAAAGAGTAACTGTTTGTAAAAATCACTATTATTATTATTATTATTAATTCTTATTATTACCTAACACGTACCAATGAGGGACTTGTTCAACAGATTATCATGAGGACACATCAATGATAGAAGCCTAGGCAGCTCTTTTTTTTTTTTTTAAAGTGTCTTCTACACATGGATTGATAAGGATCAACCTCCACGATAATTTTGGTAAGTGGGAAAAGCAAGGTGTGGTACAGGGTGTGGTGGGTTACTGTTTATGTAAAACAGGGGTCTCGTATACATGCTGGTACATGCATGTATTATCTCTGGCAGGGGTGTTTAAGAAGCTGGAACCGTGGTACCCTGAGGAATGGCGTGGAGAATTGGGGCTGGGGTGGGAAGGAGGCTGGCCTTTCACTGAAATGCTCTGTTTAAAATGTTTGCACCGTCTGCATGTATGACTGTTTTCTGAAAAGTACATGGACAAAAACAATCATTTCTGAAACTAGGTGGGGAGTTTCTAAGGCCTGCTCTGACACGAGCTGTGACCTCAGTGCAGGACTGTGTCCCTCTGAGCATCAAGGACACCTCTATCTAGTGGACAGGCAGAGCCAGATAAGAGTTCCGAGGCTCCATATGGTTCTGATACCAGCCAGCCCCGGCTCCTCACCAGAGGAGCCAGCCAGTTATGGAAAAGCTGCAAAGTACAGGGTTTTCCACTCTTGGACCTGGGGGAGCAGAGGCCAAAGGTCAGTGGCCCTGGAGACAGAGGCTTACATGACTTCTAAGACCCCTCCTGCCATGCCTATATGCTGTTCCTGTTTCTTCCTCCCACTCATAGGGCCCTGCCCAGAAACTCTTGGTTCATATTTCCTCCCCAGGTTACCCCTGGCAACGTCCCATATGTGGGTTGGAGGTCAGCTCTGGGGAGCAGGGACAGATGACACAGGGCTGGGCACCCATGTGGGGTTGAGACGTCAGTGGGGCAAAGCCTTATGCTGGGAAACTGAAACTCTTGCCCCATCCAGAGATCAGCCTTGGCTCCTTTCCACCTCCATCCCCACTGAGCATCTGGTTCATCCCCACTCTGCCCCCAGTCATCACCCAGCATGTTCTGTGGCTTCCCATCACCCACCAAGCCAAGTCAACATTCTTTGACTGGACACCCAAGGTTTGCACTTTCTGGCCTCAATTTACCCTTGTAGCCCTTCCCTTCATCCATTATGTCCCTTACTTAAAGCAATTTTCAATAATACAGATTTAATCACATCCCTCTCTTGCATAAGACCCTTCTAGGGCTCCCAGTGACCTGTAGGATTCAGGTCTAAGTGTCGCCAGCTAGACCCCAAGACCTGACATTGACTGCCCACCTGCTTGTACTCACTAACCTTTGTCTCACACTTTTCCTGGAGCTCTTCTTTCCAGTTTATCTCTCAACTCAGGCAAACGAAACCCCAAATCACCCCTCAGGTGATGGTAACTGCCGTGATAAGACTTCCCACTGGCCCAGATGACCCAGAGCTTTTGAGCTAAGCCCTAACTCAAGCCCTTGCAGATGGACGGAGGAGTGACCTCTAGAACAACATACCATTACCTTTTCCTCATTATAATACTAAAATCTCCATCCAAGGAGGAGCCCCAGCCTCATTTACATAACATGCAATGTGTGTACAGGCATTTTCTTTAGGGGGCATGCACTACCTTATGCTCTGTTCTACAAACAATGACAAGGCTTCCCTACCTAACTATTCATTCCAACCCTAAACAAAAGGAACCCATTCATCCTCTCTCAGGGAGTCATCGACTTGGAAGCCATTCCTCATGATCTTATTTGCTGCAAATAAAAGTTTTGTGTGACAACTCAACCTGGTACAGCTTCTGACCCATCCAAGAGCACACTCACTTTGGTTTGGTTACATAAACTTCTCAGCCTCAGAACTTGTTTCTGCCTTTTTGCCTAGCTCCATATTCAGTGGCTTCCCCCAAAGTACTTTGGAGTACTTTGTGCTATTTCACGAGACAAAGTATTGGCACATATGATTCTTTTGATTCCTCAATGTATAAAGAGTTCTTACAAATAAACAAGAAAAAACCATGAACCACTCAGAATAAAAATATCTGATTAGTTTACATAGGTAGTTCAGAAAAAAAGTCATCCATATGACTGGGAACATGCTTTTGTTAAAATGAAAGAGGGTTGTCATTTTCATGAAAATGATATTTAAAAAATTGTGTTATGGTCAAATGGTTTTTCACAAAGGTGCTGAGAGAACTTACTAGAGAGAATAGTTTCTTCAGCAAACAGCATTGGAAAATTGTCTACATGCAAAAGGATATATTTGGACTCTTCCCATCATACATACAACTTAACTCAAAATGATCTAAATATAAGAGTTAAAACTATAAGGGCACCTGGGTGGCTCAGTCGGTTAAGTGTCCAACTCTATTCAGTTCATTATCTCACGGTTTGTGGGTTTGAGCTGCACATTGGGCTCTGCCCTGATGGTGCGGAGCCTGCTTGGGATTCTCTCTCTCTCTCTCTCTCTCTCTCTCTCTCTCTCTGTCCCTCTCCCAAAAAAGAAACTAAAAAAAAAAAAAAAGCCCTCTATGATTCTTAGAAGCAAACATAGGAGTAAATCATTGTCATCTTGGGTTAGGCAGCAATTTCCTAGATATAACATGATTTCTTAGATATACAAATATCTTAGATTTTTTCCCCTGGATATAATGATTTATTAGATACCAAAAACATAAGCAATAAAAGAAAAAATGATAAACTGTACTTCATCAAAATTAAAAATGTTTACATTTCAAAAGACACCATCGACAAAGTAAAAATTTTAAGCCACAGACTGGGAGAAGATGTTTGCAAATCATATAACCCAAACACAAAACCAAACCAAATGCCCTGCAAACACTTGCATTTAGAATATAGTAAGAACTCTGTGACTTAATAATAAGAACACAATACAATTTAAAAATAGGCAAAAAGTCTGAGTAGGGTCTTTCACCAAAGGAGATACACGAATGGCCAGGAAACACATGAAAAGGTGCTGAACGTCACTATCGGTCAGAGACATGCAAATCAAAGCCACAGTGACATAGCACTCCGCACCCACAGTAGGGCTACCATAACACAGACAGTAACAAGGGCTGGCGGGGGTGTGGAGATCAGAGCCCTCCTACACCACTGGTGGGAATGTAAAATAGTGCCACTACTTTGTGAAACAGTTGGGTGTTTCTTAAAAAGTTAAGCACAGAGTTATCATCTGACCCCTCAATTCTACTCCTAGATATCTACCCAAGAGAAATGAAAACAAATGCCCCTGTAAAAACTTATATGTAAATATTCATAGCAGTATTATTCATAATTCTCCTAAAGTGGAAACCACCCACATACCCGTCAGCTGGCTTATCTGTACAATGGAGTATTATTGAGCCATAAAAAGGAATGAAGTACTGCCACATTCTATACCATAACTGAACCTGGAAAGTGTTAAGCTAAGTGGAAGGAGCCAGACACAAATTGGATGACTCCATTTATAATGAAATGCTCAGAAATGCTAATCTATAGAGACAAAAAGTAGATTAGTGATTGTCAGGGACTGGAAGTTGGACAAGGCACTGACAGACATTAGAGATGGGACTTCTTTTCAGGGTGATGGAGATAATTTAAGATAAAACTATAATGTGTATACAACTCTATCAATATCTCTTAAGAATCATGAAGTTGTGTGCTTAAAAATGGGAATTTTGTGGTATGTAAACACCTCTTCATAAAGCTTTAAGAGAACGTGATGACTACGTTCAATGCAAGAACCTGGGTTAGGGAAAAATGACATAAAGGACATTATCGAGACAATTAGTAAAGATGACTATAAATTGTGTATCAGATCCTAGTATTGTATCCGTGCTAGACTTCTTAAATTTGGCTACTGAACCGTGTTTACATAACAAAATGTTCTTTTTCTTTGGAAATGGACACTGAAGTATTATTCAGGAGCAAAAGTCACCAGGTTGCATATTTCCAATGACCTCTCAAACAGTTCTGGGGGAAATACTTGGTGAAACATTAGGAATAATGAATCTGGGTGAAGGGTACATGGGAGGACTTTTTTGGGATATTATTCTCACAAGTCTTCTTGAAGACTGAAATTATTGCAAAACTACTCTTGCAACTTCTAAACAATCCACAAATAAAACCAATTATCGTGTGGGGCCTGAGAACTCCTGAGAATAAATCCACGGATCCCTAGTTGTAAACACAACTCCCATAGGGGGTGCCCCTGCTCATCACATGTCTCTGAGAACCCCCAAAAGAAGACAGAAGCCAGAGGGCATGGTTGGGGCACATGCCTGTGTGCCCCAAAGCTTGCATGCATGCATTCATTCATTCATTCACCCAACAAATATTTGAGTGCCTACTATATGCAAGGGATCAGCTGGGAGTCCCACATACACAAATGTCCCTCCTTTCACGGTGCTGATGTTCAGACAGGATCAGGGGAGGGTCCTGCAGGAGGAGAAAGGGGATGAGGAGACCTCTCAGCTGTGCCCAGGCCCCAGCCTAGAGGGCAGGGATTGGTATCTGAATCACTTCCATTCCTCTAAGGAAGTCAAATTCTGTCCCCATAGAAAAGAGGGTCACAACTTTTAGACACTGGGGTCCACCGCCTAGAGGGACTGGGCAAAAATGCTGGGTCACCTCAGATGGGTAGAGCTCAGAACAGAACCAGAAAAGTGGAAGGTAAGAAGGGCCTGCGGGCTGTGGGAATGGAGGGGTGTAGGAGTGGGGGGTGGGCAAGGGCAGAGTGTCAAGGGGGACCTCGCCCCCCTCCCACCACAAAAAGCAGCCTTGGGATAGCCCAAGTGCTGGCCGCACAGACATGGCATACGGTGCCCCACCCCCCACTGCAATCCAGACGCTTTGGGGATTCCCAAGCTGGGAGCCCCTGAATTATTTTAGGGGCTCTTACATTCCATATGCACACCCGAAGCTGCTGGTAGACCAAACAAATACTGTTTCACACATTAACATCTTTCAAACCAAAATAGAAGCTGTTGCAGTGAGTAAAATTCATAGACTTCAAATCCATCTGAAATGGGTTCTTAGTGGCTTATTGTGATTTTTCAGCCAGGGATACTGACCATGGGGGTGGGGAGGTTTTTCACAGCATCCTGCTTTTACTAGAAAAGCCTGGGGAGTGCAGACAGAGCCCCCTTGCTTCATAGTGGGGAGGGCAGCGCTGGAGCAAGGGGCTTGCTCCAAGAGGGGGTGCCCCTAGGGCTCCTCACTCAGCACATCTCAGGTCCCCCCTTCCCTGAGAGCGGGGTGGGTCAGAGACAGGGGCTGGAGGGATGACCCTCAGGGCTGGGCCCCGCTCACACGCTAGCACCTTGCGTTATCTGTTCCTCAAGAGCAGTGACTGGGTCCCAAGCAGCCAGCACAAGGCCTGGGTGACCACAAAGGTGGGCAGGTGGATGGGCAGCTGGATGAAGGGGGCTGAGTTGGGGTCAGACCAGCCGCCTCCTAGCTCTCCACCTGTTAGCTCTGTTGGGCCACTGAGTACTCAGAATGCGCAGATGGGGAACTGGGCTTGGAAAAGATTTTATTTAACTTATTACAATTTAAACAGCCCCTTATGGCTAGTGGCTTCTGACAGGGGTAGTGCATCCCTACAGGTTTAATAGAACACAACATGGAGCTTCCAAAGGTGAGCAGTGATTTGGGCCCTGTGCACCCCCCGTGAGTATTTGTGGCTCCCTTTCTCACACGATGGCTAGAACGCCTGGGCTGCTGTGTTTCCTTCCTCCGGTCTGGCTCGGGGACCACCCACTTCAGTGGGCACAGAGCACACTGTAGGGAGGGTACACAAACCGGGGACTCTATTTATGGGCAACTGACAAGTCTTCAAGGGTCGTTTTATGAAGCTGCTTTGAGGCTCTGCATACGACGCCTTCAGAACTTGCTTTGCTCACCCTAACCTTTGTGAGTGAGAGAAGAGCCCAGCACCGTCCTAATGATATACATGCTGTGATCACAAAATATGCCCACAAATTGTCCCCATCCTACTGCCCAGATCCCTCTGCAGCGGGACCTGTCCCCTCCTGCCCCTGCTCAGCAGGGGTTCATTTCCCATCCCCTTGGCCACATGGTGTCTTTGTACAACTGAATGTGGCAGAAGTGATGGTCATGCCCCAGGAGGCCTTGCACCTTCATGCTCATCTTCCTGGAATGCTGCACTTGGACCCTGGTGGGTGGAAGCTGGCTATCCCCTGGGGACCATGTGGAGGGGAACTAAGGGGACTCCATGTGCAGAAGCTGGCTGCTCCCTGAGGGGTGAAGGGCCATGTGGGGGGAACCTGAGGTGCCTCAGCACCAACTGCAGGCATGCGCATGGGGCCATCTTGAATTGACCAGGCTGGTGTCCCACGAGATCAGCGGAACCATCCAGATTTTCTAACCCACACAATCATGCACAGTAAGAAATGGCTGTGGTAAGCCATTACATTTGGGGTGGTTTGAATATAGCCAAATGAAACACGTATGCCACACTCATCAGTAGTGAGACTGCTTGTTAGCTTGGGGCCAGCCTGAGGCCCTGAGAGCAGAACCACACCCTGAAGTGCTCCCTGGACCCTCGGACCCTGGGCAGAGCAGTCTCTGAGGCTCCTGGGGGAACTCAGCTGCCTGGGCTCTGCTTATCTGCAGAGGGTTTCTGAATCAGGGCATACTTACAAAGACACCCGCCCACAGTCACTCTTGCCAGGCCCTCCCTCCCCCAGATCCAGCTTCTTGGTCCTCCCTGCTACCCAGCTCCCCACCCTGAGGGCAGCAGACACCTCACAGACACTCCTCCAACTCCCAACTCAAGGAGAAGCTGGCAGACACAGACAGGGATCACGTATCTTCACGTGGTGAAGAGCTGTTGGCCAAGGACTTCACCTTAAGCAGACATACTGTCCAGAGGCACCGATAGAACCCTCCTCCCATACTGGCCCAGCAGCCATGTCCATCCTCCAGATGATAGAGCAGGGGTGGGGGAGGGGTTGCCAGCTGGGGGCCAGCTGCTACCTGGGAGGAGGGCACACACCCGAGTAGGAAGCACGTGACCATCTCTCCACTTATCTGACCCGCTACACTGGTCAGCCCTCCATTTCCCAAAGGAAAGCTCAATTCTGGGTCCCAACTCGGACGTGGCCACTTTCCAGCTAGCAAGGAATGTGAACAAGTTATCCGGTAGGCCTCCATTTCCCCACCTGCAAAATACGATAGGCATCCCGACTTGACAGGGTTGCAGGACAATTAAATGAGCACAGACCAGGGCTCGACACACATTCGGCACCCAGATAGTGGCAGGTCATTATCATTGCCACTGGGAAACCTCCTCAGGCTGCCATGGCTCCTTCCCTTGTTTGTGACCCGGCTCACCCAGCAGGTGTGTCAGGGTGTCGTGATGCAGCCTTGGTGCTCATCGTGGTCTACTTATCTGGGGCGGTTGTTACATAGAAATGTGGCTTGTTACGTACTTCTTGACTGAAGTCGAGCCCAGAAATTTCTCCCTGTTTCTGGGGCTCCACCTCTTCTCCCATCACCCTTGGTCAGGAGCCCACAATGTACTAACCTTGCCATGGGATCCACCTTGACACCCCCTGCCCAGCCAAGCTCACAGAATCCCCTGGCCTGTGTGAGAATGGCTCGATGGTTTCTCATAGACCCTCCAGCTCTGACTTTCTGGATTTGCTGGGAAGCCAGGGCACAAAGCGATGACATACACTTCTATAGACTCATCCAGCCCTTTTCAGTGGACTAGGAAGGCGTAGGTCCCTCCATGAGCACATCTGATCTCCTCAGGGGGTGGACAGAGCAGGGTACAGATCTTGGAGCTCTTGGCTAGCTCTAGCTCCTGCCAGCCTGGGGTAAGATCCCACCTCTGACATTACTGATGAACTTGGCCAAGGGACTTAACTTCACTCTCAGTTTCTTCATTCATAAAGTGGGGCTGTTACAAGTGGTGCAGAAACACAGACCCCCTTTGGGGTAGTGGGTAATAGGGTCTCACTTTAGCTGGAGGACTTCATCGTGCCACGGCCAGCATCTGCCTTTGATACCTAGGAAGGAGCCAGCATCAACGGCAGCCACGCTAGTGCAGGATGTTTTAGGGACAAACATCTTTAGGGTTTCAGCACCAGATTTATTTATTTATTTATTTTTTGTTTTTGGACAGAAGGAGCCTGTGTTTCCTATATATCCTAGAATCCAGCTACAAAGTTTTTCCATATCAGGTGTCAGTCATGTCCAACAGAGCCCCCAGGGCTGAGAAGCCCACCATGACATACAAGACACCAAAAGATGACACGATTGGTATAAAGGGTCCCACAGTGCCCGGCACACAGAGATGCTCCACAGACAACAGCTGGCATTATTACTTGTGTCACCAAGTCTCGGAAGAGGCCACAGCCCGGGGAGGGGCAGTGGCCAGCCTCAGGCACATGCACTAGCAGTCCGAGCTGGGGTTGTGTCCGTGCTTGAAGATGAAATGTGGTTACTTATGTGGATCTCACAGGTTTCTGAAGTTTGGGGCTGAGCCCAGCTGCCTCTGGCTGTGGTCCCCCTCTACTGCCACCACTATCTGCCCCTCTCAGTCTGGGGC
This sequence comes from Helogale parvula, assembly GCA_004023845.1. Classification (NCBI taxonomy): domain Eukaryota; kingdom Metazoa; phylum Chordata; class Mammalia; order Carnivora; family Herpestidae; genus Helogale; species Helogale parvula. Next base: position 31,589 of record PJEM01013725.1, read on the forward strand.
TCTGCAGCCAAGCAAGAGAGGTGGCTCGTGACTGCCAGGCTGCTAGACTCGGCCTCCCTCCCTTATCTCCCTCCATCAGCATTCACAGGTGGGCCTCAGCTGGTCCTGCTCCCAGCAAGCACTTAATGGATGAGATGGCTGTCCCTGAACAGTGACCCTCAGGCTCTCACACCTGGTGGAAGCAAGGTCCGGCCTACGCAGACTCCCTCTCCCAGGAGGGGGTGCTGGAAGCCCCCAGCACTTCTCTTCTTTGAGCCTGAACTCTCTGGTGGCTATCTCCCACCCTGCTCCTCCCTCTGCCACCAGGCCCGTCCCCTTCTCTCCTTTATTGTGGTGTCCTCTGCAGAGAGGCTCTGGCTGCCTACCCGGTTGAAGTAGCCTCCACCCAGTCATTCTCTCATATCAGCCCATTTACATTCCTTATTGCCAATGTCTGAAAGCATCCTGTTTAGTTGTTTCCTTACTCAGTTCCTGTATTTCTCCCCCAGGCAGCTCCAGGGGGTGGGGATCTTGATCTGATTTTCTTACAGCTTTAAGCAGTGCCTGGCACAGTAGGTGCTCCGAAGATATTGTTTAAATGGTTTATGAATAGAATGACTCTCTTGGTCCACTCCCAGGGCAGGAAGAGGGGCCATGGGAGCAGGGAAATGTCCAACTGCCCCGTGGGAAGGAGACAAATGAGAAAAACGGGCCATCCCATGGGCTAAGTGACTTGCCCAAGGCCACACAGCTGATACACAAGAGAACTTTCTTTCTCAGAATCCACAGACATTCATATTTTCTAAGAGTTCGCCACACAAAGGAAGAAAATGTAACGGCCCACATTTACTGACACCTCCCGGGCACTGGCTCAGGTACTTTTTCAAGGTCCACTCTGGGACGTAATTATAGGTCCATTTTACAGACAGAAAACTGAGGCCCAGAGCAGCTCTGTGACTTGCCCTAGGCCATACAGCAAAGGAGCAGCCCATCTAGGGTGGGTACTCGGGCTACCAGATTTCCACATATGGTGAGAACAAAGTTACGACGTGCTGTGCCCCAATTGCCTGTTTTCCCTTTGTACAATGAGGGTGTGGGTAGAATGGCCCCGGACGTGTATGATGTCATCAGGGGGGAGGGACTCTTGCCTGGGAAGCCTTAGAGCTGAAAAGGGAACTAAGGAGTGGCTGTTTCTCCATCCCCCGCTCCACTCCCCACTCTGGCCGGAGCCAGGTGGGTGGTTCCTGACCTTTGGTAACTTCCTCCGGAAGTTCCCCAGGAAATGCCCCTGTGCCCACAGCCTCAGCCTAAGTCCAACCTGCAGGCCCAGGGGCTTCACACCTTGCATTCTCCTGCTAAGACTGCCCAAAACAGAAACCAGCAGGCAAAATAATTAGTACACTTGAGTGTGTGTGCAGGTGTGTATGTACACACATAGGCACGTGTGTAAACACAAAGTGCTGCTATGTGTGTGTGTGCATACATATACATGCGTATATTGCTGATTAGATAAATTTCTTTATCTACATACGAAAGCAACAATGAAAGCAGGGCTGACAGGACCCTGAGACGAACTGCACCTCTGTCTCTTGGGGCCCCTTCTCTCCCCTCTGCCTGTGCCGCACCAGCCTCCTGCCAGAGCCTCTGCCTCCGGTCTCTCACTTGCCAGTCTGTCTTCCATTCAAGCTCCCAAGGCGTCTTCCTCAAACTCAGATCTGAGAGCTCCAAAGGGAGTGCAGCAGATGGTTAAAAATCCCAGCTTTGGGGTCCAGCAGATTCAGGGTCAGAGGCCGTCTGCTAATGGTATGACTCTGGGCAAGTGACTTTATCTCCCTAAGCCTCAGTTTTCTCATCTGCAAAATAGGGATCATACGAAACCCTGCCAGATGGGCCCAACATGAAGGGATGACGCACATCAGGTCACCTAGAACAGACAACCTGACAGGTCTTCCCACGTCACAGTGGTGGATGCTCAATGTTTTTGCCTGACCAGCCTCACTCACTCTTACTCCAGGTAAGGCACCCTGACTTTTTTGGGGATACCTCTCCACTCTTATTAGTCCATCTAGTTTCTGTTAGCTGACTCCAACTCTAACTCTAGAATATTTCACCCCCTCACCAAAGCAGCTGCTAACGGTATGGGCATGCGAGCCAAGCTAGACCTCATGGCGAGTCTGTCCTGTCTGCTCTGAGGGAACTGTTTCTACAGAGCGTTTCCAGCTGTGAGATGGCGGAAACCTTCCGCTCCCCATTATATCACCAGGGTGCAGTTCACCAGCTTTCTCTTTTCTCTCTTCAAAACACTTTGTCTTACCATCTCAATTAAGAAATAGATATACCTTGGATCAACTAAGATTTGACAAGTTCCAAATCTGGTTTTAATGCACCGAGCAACATTTCCTGAACCTGAAACCTGACCAGCAGACACAGGGCCGAACGGCCAGTTGCTTGTCCTCGGGGACCCTGGAGTCTGAACCAAACCATTTCCCATTTGACTCAAGTCTGTAGTCGCAAAAATGGCAATTTTTAAAAAACGTTATCTTCAAACCGAAACTATTTCTTTTGCGTGGAGATGATAATCCTTGACGTGTATTGAGCTATTTCTATGTCATTGGATATGGCACACCCTCCCTTTACAGATGAGGAAACTGAGGCTTGGAGGGATTATAGCAATGGGGGCGGGGAGGCTGGGATCTGACCCTCCATCTTCCCATTCCCACTCCACATTCCTCTCCCTGGCTCATCTCAGCTACAGGTAAATACACTGTGCGGGCACAGCTCAGAAGTGGCTTAAAAATTTGCCGCCTAAAGCTGGTCGCGCATGAGCCGTGGCTCTCCACACCTGCTTCAGCGTGGGGGTCTCGGGGTTTGCAGTTCACACCTGGCCCCTGGCTATGAGGTGTCCGCTCTCCTGCAGACATTGGGTTTCAGATTTACTGTGCTTGCTTCCAGCCAACACTCTGCCTGTGTGACAGGACTCTTAGTGGTAAGTCTGCTGGGAAGGTGTTTCAACATGTAACTGTTTTGAACAAGGTGACTTCCCCATATATCCCTGCCATGCTTAGCATCCCAGTAGCCTCTTCATGGCAGATCAGAGGTCACCGGGCCTGGCCAATTGGTAAGTCCAAAATTCTAAGTTTGTGGGGGGAAATAGGTTTGATTGACTTCCATTGGTCTTCTGTTCTGGCACCTGTTTCCGTCTCTGCAAAGTGGGAGGGGAAACCTCCAGGGGTTGTCAGGGAGCTGGAATGAGGCAACATATGGAAAGTTGCAGGCCACCGTAGGTGCTCACCATGTGCTCCTTTTTTGCTGTGCTCGTTGCCTTGAAGCCAGAGCCACCTTTCACCCACATGTAGGCTCAGTAGGCCCCATCCTCTGCCTGTCTTGATCTCTGAGCTCCACTGGGAGGGAACTCCCCAGCATGGCCAGCCCCACAGCGTGTGGTCCCTGAAGCAGCCCAAGCACCATACTGAACCGCAGGGCTCCTGCCCCCTCACTTCTTGTTCCCCAAGCCAACTCCTTCTTGGCTTTCAAAATCTAGCTCAGCCATCATCTCTTCTAGGAAGACTCTGGGGAATACATCCTGATGTGAAACTGACATTACTCCTCTGGTCTCCCATTGGCTCTGGAGCTCACCCCGTGCTCAGCTCTGATCACCCTGTGTGGTAACTTCCTTATTTCCTATCCCATCTCCCTCCCAGGGCACTGTCAACATCCCCAAGAACGAGACAATGTGTTGCTTGTGATGACCTGGTCCCTGAGGCTGGCCTGTTGCTGAATTGGGGAGAATCCCCTCCATGCCAAGCACAGAGCTGGGGGCCCCACATGGAGCAGCCCTGCTTCTAAATGAAGCCAACAGGGAGGAAGGCAGAGGTAAGAGCTGAGGCATCCAAGCCCCTTACATAGAGTAAATCCCTGGGTCTAGCCATTCCTGAAGCAAGCCACACCCAGGACTTTCCAGTTCCATGAACCAATGAAGCCCCTTTATGCTTAAGCCTGTTTGATTTGGACTTTCTGTTACCTGTCACTAGAAGGGTCCTCATGGACAGATTGAGGCTAATCGGACATGCCCAAGGTCACACAGCTGAGAAAGTAGCAGAGCTGACTCACACCAAGGTCAAGGCTCTCAATCTACTTCAGCAGCCTGACCCTTCCCTGAAGCCCCAGCGGACAAGTGCCTGGGTGCTCCCTGCAAGCTGGGCGCAGCCTGGACACCCACTCTGCCTGGCCGGACCCCTCTTACGTCTTCCCAGAAGTCACACTCAGCTAGCTTTCTGGGCATCCATCAAGTGGGACTCACAGCCCCTCCCTCACAGACTCAGGGAGAAGGCCCAAGGGCGCCTCACACTGGCCTGGACCATAAAGGACCTGCTCTCAACCGTGCAGATACTGTGCTCAGCAGACCCCTGCCCCAGCTCGGAGGGCTGCTGGAGCTGCACCCACAGCCTGCCCACGCCTGGCCAGGCCTCCCATTTTGGCAATAATGGCAGCTCTGGGCAGGGGTTTGGAAGGATGGGGGCAGGGGGCCCAGGGGAGGGGGTTCCTGACAGGATGAGACTGGCAGGCTCCTGGAAGATGGAGGGCCCTTAGCCTCTGTGTCCTAACCAAGCCCAGTGCCCAGGGAAAAGGTCTGAGGCCAATCCTTGAGCCTCCACAGAGGCAGGCTCCTCAAGGTACGACAGGGAGAGGAGGGGACAGGTGTAGAGGGCCCGTCAAGCTGAGTTCATGAGGTGCCATGAAACCATCTTTCATGCTCAAGCAGGGGGAGGCTCAGGTGAGGCCTCTCACGGGCAGGGATGCAGAGCTGGGATGCAAACCAGGGCTCACTGGACTCTGACATCTACACGGCAGCAGGTGACTCAGAGGGTCAGGAGAAGGCAGATGTGACTGTTAGGTGTGAAAGACCCTAGTCAAAGCCAAGCTGTAGAGGGTTACATTGTAAGTGGGACCTGGTCTGGGGACTTCCAGGTGGTTCGGGGAAGGAGAGTCTCTGGAAGCCCCACATCTTTCCTCAGATCCCGGACTCCCCCCAGGCACCAGCAAAGCTCAGCCCTGCCCAATGCATCTATGCTCTGAGCGCTAGGTGCCCATAGCCCTCTCCACTCACTGCCTGCTCTCTATGTTTTTTAAGTTTATTTATCTTAAAAGAGAGAGAGACAGAGACCAAGACAGAGAGAGAGCCTGAGCAGGGGAGGGGCAGAGAGAGAGGAAGAGAGAGAAGTTCAAGCAGGCTCTGTGCTGTTAGCACAGAGTCTGATAGGGGGCTCGGGCCCACAAAGCCATGACATCACGACCTGAGCTGAAATCAAGAGTGGGACACTTACCCCAGGGAGCCACCCAGACGTGCCCCTCAAAGCTTCCTGACTTGCCTTGGCCATTCACAGGGACAGGAATTGCTCATCAGAGATCCTCAGCGAGTCGGAAGAGGAGACTGTGGCAGAGCCTGGCTGCCCTGGCTCCTGGTCATGCTGTTTCTGCCCTCCCCCCAGGAGAGGCACTGGCATCTACCGTGCCGGGCCCCCCTGGTTTGCACCCCAGAGGCCGACAAAGGCAGGCAGCTGCTGGAGACCACTCAACTGGAGGCTGGAGCCATAGGCTCTGGGCTGCCTGAGTGCCCGGAGTCTCACAGGGGGTACAGAGAGCTCTGCCAAGGCATCAGAGGAAGGCTCTATTGACCTGAGATCAGAGAGCTGCCCTGGGGTTCTCACCTCTGCAGCCAGGCCTACCCTGAGCCCAGCTTGGCAGCTGGAGGCCAGTGGGGCAGACAGCTCCCTCCTTAGCCCGAAGGTCCAACCCACTGCAGGTGGAAAAACAGAGGCCCAAGTGATGGGACAGTCGTGGGATTGTTCACCCCAACCCCTGTACCCCAGAAACTGCAGGACACACTGAGGGGCTTAGAGTCACTCTGGGTTCAAGCCCTGGCTCCCCACCTTCCACCTGCTGTGGGACATTGCACAGAGGTCCTAACCTCTCTGTGCCCAAGTTTCCATATAACCAAACATGAGAGTTGTTCTCCTTTCCGGGACTATATTGAGGTTAGATGGGGAAGCAGAACTCAGTGGGGAATCTCCCTGAGGGACAGGTGGCCCCAGGGCTCCCCATCTTGCCAAAGGGGATTTCCTGGGGGACAGCACCAAAGAGGCTCACTGAATTGCTCTTATTCAGCGTGTCCAGAGCTGCCCATTCACCCGGGGGCTGTCCCCAAAGTTCCTCCTGGCCCTGGGGACCTACAGACCCTTAAGATTTCACTCTGGATCATTCTGGAAAGAAGCTTCTGCTCCCTCTGCCCCTCGTGCCTCCTTTTGCTCAAAGTTTACACCTTGTGGGGTGAGGGGGTAGCAGTCGGGGGAGGAAACTCCACTCCAGGAGCGCTCAGCAAATGTGCAACCTCTGTGGGCCTCAGTATACTCAACTGTAAAATGGGTGTGTCTGCTTCTCAGGGTGGTTAGAAGCACTAGGCCTAGGGCCAACCAGCCTGGGCAGGCTGAGGGACCCTAGACCTTCTGCCCCCACCAGGACCTGGGGCGGGTCTGATGTCCAGAGGAGTAAGATAACTTCCCTCCTGCAGCTGAAGCTGCCCTTCGAGGTGGCTGTGGGGAAACACCTGGGGCTTCAGGGTGGGCCTTTGTGCCAAACAGGCAGTGAGAAGAGGTCACAGAAAAAAAAAAACGGCTCTAAGAAACACGGCAAATGTGATGGCAGCCCCAGAGCCCCTGTGCTGCAGCAGCCACCTTGACCACCAGCAGCCCTCACAGGGCTCCCCACAGCAGTCCCTCCCCCAGGCTAGATGGCCGGTACTCACAGTGTCAAGGGGAGAGGGTGGAGGTCTTCCTGGAGCTCCAGCACCCTGCCTGCCTCCACGGCCCCTGGGGACGAGCTCTGGGCCCTCCCCACCGCAGGGCCTCATGTCTGACTTCCTCCCTGCTCAGCTGGCATCAAGGAAACCACGCCCTGGGGAGAGGGTGCTGGGCACCCTGGGCCCCTGCCCACCTCTGACTGGGCTCCAGACACTGCCCAGGGGCCTCCTTCAAGGTCTGGCCAGTCGGCACGGTTTCAGCAGCGAGGCCCCAGAAAGCTCTGGTCAATGAATAATACAGCTCCCTCCCTGGCCAGTCTCGTGTGGCCGATCATGTTTCAGGGACGCTTGAGTTTCTGGCGACGCTGCTTTGTTTGGAGTGCCTGCCCCGCCTGGATCTCTGGCCACAGGGGAACTGACACCCTCACTGAGGGCTGGCCTGAGCCAGCAGGACAAAGGTGCGTGACAGGTGGCCCTGGAGGGACGCTGCCCTACTTACTCCGAAAGCAGGTCCGGCCCACCTGGGACTGGGGTGGCAGGGCAGGATGCTCACCCTCTTCTCTGTATGTCCTACTGGCACTCAGCTCCCCACTCCCACACTGAGGTGCCCTCCTGAAGAGCCCACTACCACTGCGCCTCTGCCTGGCCCACCCACCCCCACTCCTAGAGGCCCTGCCCAGGCCCCTCCTCCAGGAAGCCTCCTTGCCCCCATCTGGGAGTAATCTGTTCCCCTCTGAATTCCCACTGCCATTGTCTGCCAGTCTGTCTCCTCTAGGTATCAATCATCGCCTCTCTTCTAGACAGCAGCCACCACCTCCTTGTTGGTGTCACATCCCCCAAGCCCACACCCCACCCTCTTCACAGTCTCATTTCCTTACAGCAGCTCCAGTGATTGTTTGAAAACAGAAAGCACATCGTTTCATTATCCTGCTTTAAACCCTGCCCTGTCTCTTCCCCACCCCAGTGAACTCTCAAGTCCTCAAAAGGATCTGGCACTGACAGACTTGGGGACTGCACATTCCTTTCCTCCTGGAGCCCTGCT
>PJEM01013726.1:0-39310 GCA_004023845.1 Helogale parvula
ACACAGAATCCGAAGCAGGCTCCAGGCTCTGAGCTAGCTGTCAGCCCAGAGCCTGATGCAGGGCTCGAATCCACAAACCGTGAGATCGTGACCTGAGCTGAAGCCGGAAGCCAGACACTTAACCGACTGAGCCACCCAGGCGCCCCGATCTTTGCTTTTTCTCAAATGTCCTATGGTTGGATTCAGAGACCATGTTTTAAAAACGTTAACTTCATGCATTTTTTATTGCAAGCGTTTGCACACATACACATATATAATACAGTAGTTTCATGTTCGTTATAGAGTCTTGGAGTTGGAAGGCCATCTCTTTTGGAAAACAGAGCTTACCGGAATGTCTGCCCCCAGATGGATGAATTATGGGTGCCTTCACTCATTACTCCTGGTTTCTTCAACGAAACTTGCTCAGTGTCTCAAAGTCAGTAGCTTTGTTCCTGGGGGTGGATGACGTGTTTCTCATGGCCATTGCGTACGACGTGATCACAGAGAGAAAAGTGTTCCCGTTTAGATTGTCTTTCCGTTCGTCTGTCAGGGAGAGAGGGCAGGACCGATCTGTGGAAATTCGTCTCTCAAAGTGTCTCCTTTCCCCTCCCAACAGAGTGAGGGCAGGCCTTGGGTTTAGAACTTTCTGTGGTGCCAGTAGAGAGAATTTGATACAATGGTTTTCCTTTTATTGAATAGCTAGTGATTCTGGTTTGGCATATAGAGAAGTGGTATATTTTTTATGAAATAAATGATCTCGGTTCGTGGGTTCGAGCCCCGCGTTGGGCTCTGTGCCGACAGCTCAGAGCCTGGAGCCTGCTTCGGATTCTGTGTCTCCCTCTCTCTCTGCCTTTCCCCTGCTCACCCTCTGTCTCTCAAAAATAAATAAATGTTAAAAAAAGTAAACATAAGGGCGCCTGGGTGGCTCAATTGGTTAAGCGTCAACTTTGGCTCAGGTCATGATCTCGCGGTTCGTGAGTTCGAGCCCCACGTCGGGCTCTGTGCCAACAGTTAAGAGCCTGGAGCCTGCTTCACATTCTGTATCTCCTTTTCTCTTTTCCCCTCCCCTACTTAAACTCTGTTTCTCTCAAAAATAAAAACATTAAAAATAGTAAATAAACATAAAAAAAGAATCCTTTAAAAAAAGTGATCTGATGCGTAAACATGGGATTCGCACGCAGCTTTCAGGAAGTACTTCTAGCGAAGTCCATACAGATGGACTCGTTCTGCTGGACCCGTTTCTGCACGTTCATGCTTATGAATACATGTTCACGGCTTACTCGAGAGTTCTGGCCGTGGAACCAGAGGGCCTGTTCTGTTACTGAGTATCGTACGTCACAACCAGAATTTCCGAGAAGAGGGATCGCTCTTCTTCATCCAGAAAATTGAAGGGGTTTGGAGCTGACAGATACCCTGTAGGTTACCATTCCGTATTTTGGTCTTTATTTAATTAGACACCGTCTCCACCTGGGCCGGCTCCCCCTGGTCCGTGGAGCCGGATGAAGCCGGCACGAGGCATAGCAGAACGCTGAAAGCAGTCGAGTTTCTCCACAGGGCGATTGCCACACTGCGGGAGGAGCGCCACCACCGCGTCCACACCGCACAACCTGGCGGGGGCGGGGGCGCGCCGAGCGCTGGGGGCCTAGATTGTGTTTGTAGCACAACACGGCGGGATTCAAAAACAAGCCCAGCTGGGACGATGCGGGGTATGACTCCAATTAATGGGCAAACCGAAACCAGGCTTTCCCCCGCCCCGTTTAAAAGCCTGATCTTGGGACAGTTTTCAAAGCCTCCTCTCGAATGAAGTGGTGGGTTCTGTTGACGTGACTGGCTTAACTTGCTGCTTTTGGTCGCCAGAGGCTGCGTTTCCAGCCACCAAGTGGAAACCCAAGTCTCTCTCCCTCTCTCTCTCTCTCCTTCCTCCAGATCACCCAGTTAAAGATTGAGAACAATCCCTTCGCCAAAGGCTTCCGGGGCAGTGACGACATGGAGCTGCACAGAATGTCAAGAATGCAAAGGTAGGAAGGTGGGACTCTGCGTTCCTTTGTCTCCACGTCCCCCATGGAGAAAAGGGGGACTGAGCCACCTCCAGTCCCCCCATCTGATAACCCCCCACAGGCTCACCTGCTGCCTACTCTATGGGACAGCCCGGGGGGCAGGGCGTGTGTCCCCTCGGGGGACGGGACTGGGAGAAGGCAAAAGACCACTGGATGTTCTCCATCTGCCCAGGCAACAAAAGCTAGAACTTTCTCTCCCCTCTTTCTCTGCTGTCTCTCTCCTTCTCGTGAAATCAGTCCTTTCTCTCTTTCTCTCCATAAGTCACAGCCGATGAATGATTTTCTTTTTGGCAACAGCCCTCCGTAAATGAAAGGGAAGTTAATGACTTGATTTCCTGGGGGTGAAATACAGACAAACTTGACACCACGTGGTGGCCCGGGGCCCTGGGGGATTGGAAGCGGGTGATAAAAATTGCTCGGTATTTTTACATATCCTGTGGTCACGGTCGCTGATATGATGAATAGAAGACGCCTATAGCAAATGTACAGAGTGGGAATTTGGTCTGATCTGAAAGGACTGTACGAGCATTGCCAATTTTGTCAAACGTTCTTTTCCCTCCTGATACGCTTCCAAAATAACTTACCATATGGCGAGAGAATTAGAAGTACATCTTGATTCCTTTGACCAGGAAGGGGATTCTCCGCCCCCCCCTCTGGTGGGTTTAGTGTTTCAAAATAAAATGAGGTCATTTAGGAAGCTTTTCCTTATCCTTTCTGGAAGACATGAAAAGGGTGAGTCAGGCAGATGGACAGACATCCCCATTCAAAAAAACAGAAGAGATCTAAAGAAAGGAGGAGGGAAAAAGCACTGTGGTTTTGATATTGGTTTGGAAATATGTGCCAAGGAAATGGTCTTTGGACAGTGGGCTCACCTGATCTAATGTTGCACGCTTTTAAAAAATGAGTAACGCCGATACCTTTGAGTCCATACACATCCACTCCGATGTATGCATTTCTGCATTTTTCTCTGAGGTCCTTCACCATCACCAGGTAGGAAGGCTAAGGGAACCAAGTTCTTAAATTATTTGTTAATGAGTGTTGGCTTTGAGTGTCTGCGCTTTGAAATCGGAGTTGGGTGAAGTCTACGGTCAGTGGAAAAGTTGACGGCAAGGACCCTGTAAAGTTGGGAGGTGACGGTCAGCCTGTTTGGGGCCCCGGGCTCACAATGCCAAGCTTCTTTTATTTCCATGGTGATCACACCCCGCACCATTCTGTCAGCTGTCCTTAAGGCGTTTTAGCCTTCGACAGAGTCTTACTTCCGTCCTCTTGCGAGTGGGGTGCTGTCGCAGCCGTGCAGGTAGGGACTGGATGTGAGCCACCCCATCCCAGCCTGCAAACCAAGGGTTTGTCCATCTTTTACCTTTTCCCTCTTTCCCCCAAAGTCAAGAGCAGGTGGGATAATGGATTGAAGGTGTTGCAAGTCACTCCCTCACACGTACCAGTCGCCCGTCCTGTTGACCCAGCCTCCTTAACGTATGTCCGATGCCAACCCCCTGCCAGGCTGTCTCTTCCAGCTGCCACAGCCTCCTGGGGTATGTAGGCCCTTCTAGGACCTTCTCCAGGTAGCTGCCAAAGACATCTTTGTAAAACACAGGTCAGACGAGCTTGCTCCACAGTCTAGAACGTTCCCAGGCTTCCTGCTGCCTTCAGGGGAAGGTCGTCCACACTCCTTCCCATGGAGGGCCTTGCCTTCCTGTCTGACCTGCCCACTCACCCAGCGTTGTCTCCTCCAGTGCCCCCTCTCTGTCTCAATCATGCTAAAGGGGATGATGCTTGACACCTGGATTCTTCCCATGATTTTTGGCCCCTTGAACAGCACGTCTGGTGTCCCTCAGGCTTCCTCCCTTCCTCCAGGAGGTGTCCCCCGGCCACAGACTGTGTATGTCTGTCCCTGGGACCCCTCACTGCTTTCCTGTGATAGGCCAGGGCCCCGTGCTTTAGAAGCTGATTCACTAGATGATAGACACGGAGGAAGCAGCAGGTGGGGAGTGAAGGTGTGACAGCCTAAATGTCAGTGACCCCAGGGGACTCTGTCCTGAAGCTCTAAATACAGCTGGCTAGATATTTAGGCAGATGAGTCGACTTTGGTCAGAGTTCACTGTACCTCTCATCTCGCAGTTATTGGAGATGGGCTAAGGAGCTGTCTCAGCGTCCCTTTTTGGGGAGGCACGTGCAGACAAAGGCGGGAAAGGGTGACCCGTAGTCAGTAGGCACTCAGTAATTGACATATTGGATCAGAACTCTCAGCCCAAGAACCGCGTGCATCTTGGTGGCCATGTTAGGAGTTGCACTGGGGAGCCAGGCTGGGAGCGTGAACAGGGTCCTTTGCCCAGGTCTGTGGACGTGGTGGGGACGGAGTAAGGCAGGGGGCTCCAACAGAGGCTTTGGGAGTCAGACGAGCCTTGCTCTGCATTTATCAGCATGTGACCTCATGCAAGTGACTTAACCTCCCAGAGCCTCAGTGCCTTCATCTGTAAAATGGGCATACATAAGTACAGCCTCCATTTTCTGGGGTTCTCGCAAGAATTATATGAGAGAATGTCAATAGGGTGTTTGGTTCCTAGTCCAGGCTTATCTGGGAAGACTCTCCATTACTCCCAGTTTTGCCCTCATTAAGCATTGCTTCTGGGCTGTGATCCCAACTCCCAGTGACAAGTGGGGAAGATGGCTGTCCGGAGTCGGCCGTGATAACGGCCAGGCCAGAACGGCAGGCTCCCTGTTCATCTTGTAATCCTGTTTCCTGTCCCCCGCACACCCGGTGACAGCTGGCTGGGGGGGCAGGGAACACAGGAGGAATGACATTTTCTCTAATTCCAACAGTTGGAAGAAGGGAGAGGGCCGACATTGACTCACAGTAAGTCCACATAAATAACGTCTGCATTAGCTTGCCAGATGTCCGGTCACTCACTCCGCCATCTCTCTTCACCCAGCTCTGTGTTTTTTGAACATGCAGATGGTGTCTTAGCATTTTGCAACGTTCACGTACGACTTCTAGTTACGGAAACAAGGCCGCTTATTATTAAAAAAAAAAAAACGGGAGAGCTATGGAAAACGCACAAAGACGACAATACAATTATTCTAAAACCCTGTCTTTAGCAGACCGATTAAAATATGTGCCAAGGTTATGTCGCAAGGTTAATCTGCGGCTTCAAAAACATCTTCCCTTAAGACCTGATATTTTCCAAATGGCAGGACCCCTGCCCTGGTGACAGATGGATGATTTTAGAAGTGGGCGGTCACAAGCACATCAGGCTGATTTTATAGACGTCGTTGCTTAGAATGAGGCTGCTTACGAAGCAGGAGGGAGGGCGGAAAGGGGGAGGGATAAGGCTGATTATTTAAGGGAAGATATTAACTGGAGAGCAGTACAGATGGAGTAAAGGTTTGGTGAACTGGTCAAGGTCATGTGCGCTGGGCAGGAATTTGGGAAATACCCCTAAATGCTCATCCTATCGAGAGGCGTGGGAGCCTCACTGCTGTCTGAAATGATCTGGGCCCCGGTGGTCCGGAGAACGTGGCCTTCTTTGAACTGTACTCCATTCTTTAAGACGTGTTGGGGCAAGTCGCGAACTTCCTGAGTCCACAGGTGCTGGGGGCCAAGGCCAAAGTTGCTGGGGGTGGAGGTGGGGGCCCTGGGGGGGAGGGGAGATGGGGGAAGGGGTGGGTGGGAGCCAGGCCTTGGGAGGCCAGTGGCATTTGCACTGTTGGGAAGAAGAGTTTTCTGGGTTGGGTAAAGGTAGAAGTGGGCCGGGGTCTGCAAGTCTTGGGGTCTGGAGTAGGGGTCACGTTCTGAAGCTCTCTGAAAGCCAGCCGGGGTGGCACGGTGATGTGGTGGCATTGGGGGCACAGCCGCTCCAAGAAGCATAGGATGCTACAGACAGAAGGGACCACAGGAGACGGGATCTCCCCCAGTTTCCTGCCTTTTACAGAAGGGGAAACTGAGGACTGGAGACCCATGAATTCATGCAGTTTCTGATCTATCGATCCATTATTCAGTTAACACATGTTTATGAAGGGCTCGCTCTATGCCAGGTCCTGAGGATGCAAAGGTGAACCCCCCGGGGAACAGGGACTACTGGAGTTGGGGTCAGGGCCCCTCCATGGAGTGGCTCCGGGGGCTCCCCTACTCCACTGAGCCTCTACTTCCTCATCTGTGAAATGGCGGATGATTTTAGAACTTGCCTCCAGGGCTGTTGCATGGGTGAACAAGGTAATGTGTGTGTCCTGATTACTATAGCAACGGGACGGACTGGCAAGTTACACCTTCCCTTTCGTGAGTGTGACGGTAAGTCCAGTACGGCCGGAGCGCTAGACCCGCTCACTCCGTGCCTCCACAGCCGGCTTGAGGGCCAAGGAAGTACAAGCGACCTCAGCCCTTCAGGAGGGGCTGGGAGGCCATCCAGGTGCCCTGGGGTCTCATCTAGGTGTGGTCTGCTAGCCCTTGTTCAGTGACGCTCATCACTACCACTGATGCCAAGACCAGGCGTTGCTTGTTGCCACTGTGTGCCTGGTGGAGCAGGAAGTCACAAAGGAGCACTTTTATCCTGTTTGTGATGGTGCATCGGGAACTTGGAAAGGGCTCATCTGGGTAGTTCTAGCCCGCAGTCAGGCATTGGCTGGGCAGTAGGTGGCTGAAGTCCAGCGTCCGAGATGGCGTGTGACTGTGATGGCCAGCGGGCGCCGCCTTTTGGCAGGGACCTCACTGGGCTGTGTGTGCGGCCTGTCTCGCATGGAGGATTCCAGGGTGTCAGACTCCTCCTGGGGCTGCCGTCTGCTCCCAAGAGAACCAGGAGGAAGCCGAGATGCTCTTGTGTTCCGGGTCTGGAAGACGTGTAGTGTGACTAGTGCAGCATTCTGTTGCGTGGACGGGACTCACGACTCGAGGGGCAGGGATCCCTCCTATAGGGAGGAGAGTCGAAGAGGGTGTCTGCGTGTTTAACTCCACCCCAACAGGCATGGTGGCACTTGATAGGGTATCCGGTCCTGACCGATGCTGGATTGATGTCAGGCCCACAACTGAGACGGGGTCCCTGCCCTTGTGAAGCCAGAGGCCAGCTTGATGAGCCCAGGGTCACACAGCTAGTCAGGGAGCAGAGGCCTGGCCATGAGCTCAATTTCTCCCGAGGATGGAGAGACTCCCCCTTGCTCCCTACTGGCTGCTCCTTATCTTCTGTGATAACATACAGACCCCAGAAAGCGGGGCAGGCAGCGGCTGAGGCCTTCCTCCACACTTCTTGCTTCGCCTTGCACAGAGCGGCCTCAGCATTTATGCGGCATCTCTGGGGCTTTGTCACACTTGTTGGATGCTGGTGGCTTCAGAGCTGGTACTTCCTCAATCTTTTACTGGGCTGCCCACGCACCGTGGGGAAACGGTCTCTGGAGTGGGGACACCCCGAGGCTCTGCTTTGGCCAGCCTGGATTTGGAGCCTCCCTCCCCCGCCAACAAGCCAGCGGCTAGGAGAGCTTAGAGCCCAGAATGGGAGCTTCCCGGAATAGGCTGGTTGTGTCTCTCTCAGGCCATGGCTGTCGCCGCCCGCCCACACTGGAAACCAACCATTCTCACCTGCCTCTGAGCGATTTCTATTCCCTTCCACCTTTTTCTCCAGGGCTGGGCTTCTTAATCAGGGTCCTTTTTGAAAATCCAGTTAAAGCCAGGGACTCCCTGAAAAACTCACAATATATCAGTAGAAAAAAAAAGGCAAAGGACTTCAAAAGGATTCAGGAGTCTGGGGCCCCTAGAAGGTAAAAGCCCTTCTGTTGCCACCTCCCCTCCTTCTCCAGCCCTGGCTTCTTGATTTTGAATTTATGTCAAGCTCCTAACCTCAAATGGTCACTTCAAATGGCTTAGCACTCTTGTGCCCATGCTTGTGGTGAAAGGTAATCGGAATGCCCAGTTAATGAGGAGCGATTTCCAAGACAATGTTCTGGACACGGCGTGAACTCCCCACTTCTTGCCGCACTCCTGGCTAGCCACACAGCTTCCCCCCAAGAAGTGCGAACTTACGGGAAACAAGAGGGGGTTGTATTTGGGAAGCCAAACTGGCCTGAGTTGTGAAATGGAGGTTTGTCCCGAGGGGGTCCCGTGTTGGCTCCTGGTTGACTGTCAGGGATACGGATACTGAGAACATCGCCCCTTCCTGACCTCCCCCCCCCATCTGCAACCTTGTCCTCACCCCCCAGCCCCAGCCTGCCTGCTCTTTAGTGACAGTGTCTGTGAGCGCATCATTCATTCATGCACGAGTAGCGTTTCTCGGACTTTGGGCAGACCTCAAAATTACCTGGGTGGGGGAGCTTGTTAAGAAAAGCAGATTTCTGGGTTTCATCCTCAGAGGTTCAGAGGCTCTAAGGAGGGCTCCAAAGCTGCCCTGTGACAGGCTTTCTGATGGAGGGGTCCCCTGCTTGCACCTGGGTAGACCCTTGGCTCTACAGAATGAGCAAGGGTGTTCTGGTAAATGTGTGAAACTGATCTGGAAATAGATCCCATGTGCAGGGCTGCTGTATAAAACATAAACCTACGCTGTAAGTGCTCAACTTTGGCTGAACATGAGAAGTGCCCACAGTCCTTCCCTGATATTTTATTATGAAAACTGTATGACGTGTAGAGAACATGGGAGAATTGTACAGTGAACACCCAGAAATCTACTGCTTACATTCTACAGTTAATATTTTGTTACATATTTGCCGTATCATCGTTCTAACAACCCCTTGATCCATCTGTCTATTCATCCATCCACCCATCCATCCGTCCATCCATCCATCCACCATCCACCAGCCCATCCATCCATCTGTCCATCTATCCACCAATCCATCCATCTTCGACCCATACACCCATCCATCCATTGCCCAATCCATCTTTCCATCCATCCATCTATCCATCCATCCATCCATCCATCCTTTGGCCAGTCCATCTATCCATCCATCTATCCATCCATCCACCATCCACCAGTCCGTCTATTGATCCATCCATCCACCTACCACCCATCCATCCACCCATCCACCAATCCATCCATCCATCCATCCATCCATCTATCTATCTATCTTTCCATCCATTGGCCAGTCCATCTATCCACCCATCCATGCATCTATACATCCACCCACCATCCACCAATCCATCCATCCATCCATCCATTCATGTATCCACCTATCCATCCATCTGCCACCCATCCTTCCACCAGTCCACCAGTCCATCTATGAGTCCAAACATCCATCTATCCATCCATTATATTTTTTGTGCACTTCATACTGAGTGGCGGTGGCAGACATAAGTACATTCCACTCCTCTGTACTTCATCAAGCATATCATTGACTAAGATTCAACTTTTGCTCACAACTCTCTATTTTAGGTAAAGTTACATACAGTGAAATGCACAGGCCATAAGTACCCCATTCACTTTTTGACAAATGCACGTTCCTATGAAAACCATGCCCCCTTGTAATAGAGAGCATTCCCCCGCCCCAGCGATTTCCCTCACGCTCCATCCCAATTAATTCCTGCCACCATCTCCCCACCAGAAGCAATCAGCGTTTCGACTTTTTTTATTTTTTTTACTGTAGGTTTTTTCTATTACAGAGTTTTGTATAAATGGATTCTTATAGCCTGTACTCTTTTGCACAAGCCTCTTTCTCCTGGGGAGCTTTGAAAACCCCCCAAGTCCAGGCTGTACCACAGAATAATGATATCAGACTCTTGCCGAGGTGGGGGTGGGGCGGGCTCAGGAGTCCGTATTTCTTTGCTGAAATTTTTTTCTGTTTTTGACTGAAATGCAGTTAATATATGGTGTTCTGTTAGTTTCAGGCATACAGTTTAGTGATTCAACAGTTCTGTGTATTGTTCTGTGCTCATCAGAGTAAGCGCATTCTTAATCCCCGTTAACTACTTCACCAGGAGTGAACATTTTTTCCCTTAATTCCCGCAGATGGTTGTACTGTGCGGCCAAGCCTGGAACCTACTCCAGCCTCTACCCATCCTGATCCTAAGCCCTGTATCTCAACTGCCCCGTCCCAGTAATGCTCTCACATTAGAAGTTCGTCTCTCTAGAGACCCCATTCCCTCACAGGTGTTTGTGTTTGTTTTTAGGGGGAGAGACAGACTTTTATGTTAGTACACAGGCCATGTAGCATTCTTGCATAAGTGGTTGATTTCGGGGGTCGTTTGGCCTGAAGGTCACCAGGAGCTCCTTGACTTACTTCTGCATGACCAAGGCCCCCCTCAGAACAAAGACCTCAAGAAAATCCCCTTTGGTTTAGGAAGCAATTTGAGAAAGATCCGTTAGTCCGGGCCCTTCCCGTCTTCTGGCTTCCAGAAAGACCATGGCCGGACCTCCGAGAGTCCCTTCCACCTCCCCATCCTCCCTGCAAAATCATTAAAAAAAAAAAAAAGCTAATAAAACAAAGTCATGGTTAAACTTGTTAAAATTGATAGTTTTAGGAGACTGAACCAAGAGGTCAAGGTCATCAGGGTGAGTACTAGGTACCTGGCAGAGGATACCATTACCGCGAGCCCATCGAAAGTGTCATTGCACTGACCTTTCCTGTCTGTGGCCTCACATCCTAGCTCCCAACTTTGGGGGCTCACAGCCATAATCTGTCACATGGGCCTGTTGTTCCTGTTCTGTGAGTGGAGAAATGGAGGCAAAGACTGATGTCAGCCGCGGTCCCTGAAACTATTCTGGACTTTCTCTGTGATTCCAGAGCTGGCTCTGGACCTCTTTTGAGGAGGAGGTGTTCACAAGAATGGACTTCTCCCTAGAAAAATGGACAAGTTCTAAATATCTGATATTCGGGCAGAGTTGGGGGGGTTCCTGGACCAATCAGAGCCCAGGCAAGGGAAGCCCCCTGCTTCAGGATATAATAACGGGCGATTTGTGAGCTGGTTTTTTATCGAGCTGTGTGTCCCACATATGCTAAGCCTTTCCGGGCATCGCATTATTTTACAGTCCCAAGAGGTGGTGGGTGTTACTGTTCCCATTTTACAGACAGAAAAGTGAGGCTCAGAGAAAGGTGGAACCTAGTGGCGAGACCCATCCACGCAGCCTGACTTCAGAGCCCCAAGTCAACACAACCACCCTGATATTAACTTACCTAGAGATTCAACCGGGGAGCCCCGAGTTTTCAAACCGAAGCTGCCGTAGGTGGTGGGGGCTCAAGGCCAGAGAGGGAGGCATCTTTGAACTTCTCGGTGCCCCCCCTCAAATCCCGCAGCCCTGGTTGTTGAACCTGCCGTGGGAGATGTATGCAACTTCTTCGTGCGCCTGGTTCTCACCGTGCCCTTTCCCAGGGCGCTGGTGCAGCGTGAACTGAGTAATAAGAGAATTGCAAAACCCTCTGTAGATGCGAAGGAGACAGCGAGCGACTCTCATTTGCACCAAGCTCCGTCCTGCCTGGGCTGAGCTGTCCCTGGTCCCCCCCACCCAAGTGTCGACGCACATTAGCTCAGAATAGTGTCCCTGAGCGTGTTAGAAAGTGAATAAATCGTGAAGGCCCTTGTGGGATTGGGGGATTTTAACCACAGATTAAGATACTAGTCAGAGGAGGGATTTGCTCCGCGGGGACAGGGAGTTTGCAACCCCTGTCTTGCCCCAGCAAGTTGGTTCTGTTGTTTGAGGAGGGCTCTTGGGGTCCTGGGTGGTGGTGGGGACTGACACTCCCCCCAGCACCCAGGCCCCCCTGCCACCTGCTCCCATGAAAAGGCCGATTCAGTGGGGTGCAGTGGAAAACCTTCTCGGGGGCGTTGGCTGGCGGCGGGCTGCGGAGGCCGCTTGGCCGCTGATCGCTGTATTCCCTTGTAACGTTTTACAACCCAGGCCCGGCGACAACAGCGTCATTCACTGTACTCGCTCACGTGGAACAGAATGTGAGCGGGGGCCCAAGCCGGGGAGAGGCTGGTCTGCGGGGCGCCGGGAGCCAGGGCGAGCGGAGGGGCTGGGGACCCTGGCTTGTGTCCCATAAGCCTGGACCGAGCACCCCCTGTCCGTGAGGATGCGGCTGCGGCTGGCAGAGGGTGGGGGGTGGGGGTCAACCTTGGTAAACTGAAGGCCGCTCAGACAGCAGGATGGACAGATTGGCCAGTGGAACTTGACGTTGCCCAATGCAGCCCATATCCAGCTGTCGCCACCAGGACGCCTCGTGTAACAGGGTGACTGCGTTGCCCAGGCTGTTGGTGTGAAGGCAGCCACTCCCTGTGATCAGGTTTAAGTGAGTCCGTGAAAGCTTTGGACTAGCACTGAGCAGGGCAAAGCTCCACTTTATTCTCTGCTGGGCCATCTGGGGAAAGTGGCTTAACCTCTCTGAGCCTCAACTTCATTACCTCTAAAGTATATCTAATCCTGCCAGTGAGGTGGGCTCATTACCTGGATCAAATGAGGGGAAGCATGTAAGTTGATCGGTACAGTGGCTAGGACATCAAGGGGCATATGAAGAACAATGCAGAGGGGGAAGAGGAAGATGAGGAGGAGGAGCATAGGCTGGAAAACCCCACCCAGCACTTTGTCGCTGCCCTCTTCCAAGACGCGCAAGGGCTTTGCCACTTTTACTTTACCTCCTTTGTGCCCTGGAATCTTTTTTCTTTTTTTTAAAATGTTTACTCATTTTTTGAGAGACAGAGAGAGATGGAGCATGAGCTGGGGAGGGGCAGAGAGAGAGAGAGGGAGACACAGAATCCGATGCAGGCTCCAGGCTCTGAGCTGTCAGCACAGAGCCCTACGTGGGGCTCGAACCCACAAGCCGCGAGATCATGACCTGAGCTGAAGTCGGAGGCTTAATGGACTGAGCCCACCCAGATGCCCCAAGTGCGCTGAATTCTTCACCGATGCCCTCAAGCTGTTGAGGAAGAGAATTTGTCTTCCCTGCTGCAAGGGAAGATCCCCCAGGTTGTTGGATTGCAAGTGCTTCCTTCCCTCGCCTCTGTCATCCCGTACTGCTGGGGACACACTTCACCCTGGCACGCTCCTATTTTGACACCTGTCAGACGGGCTTGGGGACACCTTGCAGGCCGGGCGGGAGGTGTTCCTGATGGGTGGCGGGGGCGATGTCTCCAGCGCCTTGCAGAGCAACAAGCTGTGAGGGGACAAGTGGCTATTGGGAGAATATGGCTCTCCCCCTTCTGTGAGTGTTTGTAATCAAAAGCAGGGTTTGGCCTTTCCCGGGAGTCATTTTGCAATTTGGCAGCGCTGGAAGGGGAGAATTCCGCGGAGTCCATTGATACGTTCTCTTGTAAAATCCCTCGGCCAACATTTTTTGGGAGTTGTTTTCTTTAATTAAAAAAAAATAACCTTCCCCATTAAGAACATAAAACTGAAAGAGATTTCCCCCTTCCTGCCGGAGCCCTGGCAGCCCAGCGCTTGAACTAAGCAGACCTCAACAGAATGGCCAGTGAGATTTGACAACTTTTATAATGTTTTATTATTATTGTAATTTTTCTTTTTCTTCTTTTTTTTTTCCATTACGTAGCTGGAACCTCAAAGAGAGGACTGTAAAGCTAATTTTATTCCTTTCAGGCTTCTGGCCACTCACCCCGCCCCTGGGGAGCAACGAGGGGTGGTGTGGCTACTCGGGACAGCTCCAGCTTCGGTTCGGAGGTGGCACTTGGCACGGGAAAGCTCGGCCAGGGGACCCCTGGGTGGCCTGAGGGTTCTGTAGCCTCATGGAAACTTGGCAGACAGTCCGCGTCCCCTGCCTGGCTACTCTGATGTGCTTTCACATGACAAAGTCAGGGGCCAGGGTGGAGACGGTTCCGCCCCCGAGGGGTGGGAGAAGCAGGGCGAGGAATCTTGGGCCCCAGCCCCCGAGAGGTTTATTGTGTTCTGAGAACCGGAGAAGTGGCGAAGGGTCGGTCAGTACAGGCCTAGTCGTGGGTCTTTCTAGCTCTGGGGCCAGGGGCAGTTGCTTCCTCTCCCAGGGCCTTGGTGTGCTCATCTGTGAAGTGGGGACAAAACCAGTCCCTACTTCATAGGGCTCACAGAAAGGATGGAAAGGGCCAACGCAGCACCCCTTAGGAGGCGCTAGATGTAGCGCTCTTTGGATGTGACATGATTGCCTGTGTGCTCTTTTTATTTTTATTTTTATTTTTAAAAATGATTTATTTATTTTTGATATATATATAGAGAGACAGAGCATGAGAGGGGGAGGGGCAGAGAGAGAAGGAGACACAGAACAGGAAGCAGACTCCAGGCTCTGAGCTGTCAGCATAGCCCGATGCGGGGCTCGAACCCATGAATGTGAGATCATGACCTGAGCCGAAGTTGGAGGCTTAACCAACTGAGCCACCCAGGCGCCCCATGTGTGCTCTTTTTAAATTTACGTTTATTTTTATTTTTCAAAGTCTTTGAAAAATGTATTTAATTTTTTCAATGTTTATTTATAGTTGAGAGAGACAGAGTATCAGTGAGGGAGGGACAGCATGAGCAGGGGAGGGGCAGAGAGAGAGAGGAGACCCAGAATCCGAAGCAGGCTCCAGGCTCTGAGCTGTCAACACAGAGCCTGACACGGGGCTCAAACGCACGAACTGTGAGATCATGACTGAGCAGAACTCAGCTGTTTAACCAACTGAGCCCCCCAGGCGCCTCCTCTTTGAGTTCAGTATGTATTTATTTCAGTTGCTTTACGGGGTCCATAGCGCCATAAGCTCGTAGTTTTGCAGATTTCATTGCTCTGAATGAGGCTACATGCACTTGGCGAAAAATGGGGTGAAAAACATGATACAAAAAAGAATAATTGGTTTGTGACAAAAATCACAACTGACTAAGTTTGGGATTTATTAATACGTATTTCTTCTCGGGAGGAGTTCTGAGCCTGTTTGGTGGCCTGGGCCTCTCTGGTGGCCTGGTGAAACTTATGTGCCACTTCTCAGAACAGTACGATTAAATGCATCTTATCAAATGTGTAGATTGAAGAAGAAAACCAGCTGTATTAAAATACAATTATGGAAATATTTTTGTTTTATTATTTATTAATTTTTTTAAGAGAGAGAGCATGAGTGAGCAAAGGCAGAGAGAAAGAGAGAGAGAGAGAATCCTCAAGTGGGGCTTGCGCTCCCCTGAAACGGGGCTCGAACTCACGAACCACGAGATCATGACCTGAGCAGAAGTCAGATGCTTAACTGACTGAGCCACCCAGGCGCCCCTGGAAATATATTTAAATGGCAGTATGGTATTACATGCCTTTTATAAATGCTTAGAGGAATGATCTAGAAGCAGGTCGAAAGCGACGGTAATTTTAAAATCGTGAGAAGCATAAACGGTATCTTGAGTCATGTACAGTGGCTGCGGTGGGAATGAAGTTATTGGACTCTTGTTGGTGACAGTCATGAGGGCCGCTAATAGAACCGTGACTTGTTGCCTACATTTGTGACAGAAAGGAATGCTCAGTGTCCATTTAAGATTAGTGAAAATAAAGATGTCATTTTAAAAATCCAAACTTAGCGGCCCCCCCCGGGTGGCTCAGTCGGTTGAGTGTCCGGCTTCGGCTCAGGTCATGATCTCATGGTTCATGGGTTCAAGCCCTGCATCGGGCTCTGTGCTGACAGCTAGCTCAGAGCCTGGAGCCTGCTTCGGATTCTGTGTCTCCCTCTCTCTCTGACCCTCCCCTGCTCGTGCTGTCTCTCTCTCTCAAAGATAAATTAAAAAAAAATTAAAAATCCAAATTAAGGCCCTTAGTTCCACCCCCCCACCGCCCTGAGTGAAGGTCTCTAAGTTAGGGAGTCAGGCTTGACACTGCTGCTTCCTGGGAAATTTTGGGCTGAAAGGGTGAGTCCTTTTGTAAAAGCATTAACAATAGTTTCCACTAAGTGCCAGGTGTCCTCCAGGACGTACTGTGGGGTCTTTCCAGTAGTCAGAGAGGTTAAGTGCCTCAGCCAAGGTCGTACGGCTATTTTATGACGGATCTTCTAGAGAGCACATAGCTTCCTGACCCAACACTTCCATTCTTTCCACTAAACCCAGATACTGAAATATCTAAGTAGAACTCAGCCCAGTGAGTTATTCAGGGACAGGATGGTGTCGGGGGAGAGGAGGGCCCTCAGGACAGAATGCTGTGGCTTCTCCGCACCGCCTCTACGTTTTCCCCATTTCACAGATGGGGAAAC
Organism: Helogale parvula; assembly: GCA_004023845.1. Lineage (NCBI taxonomy): Eukaryota > Metazoa > Chordata > Mammalia > Carnivora > Herpestidae > Helogale > Helogale parvula. The sequence goes on from PJEM01013726.1 coordinate 16,117, forward strand.
TAAGGCTTAGCCAGGCGACCTGCTGTATCTGAGCTCATGGAGTTGGGAAGGACATTGGGCTGGGTATGCTACAGGCTCGGTGGGTGGGAGATTCCTTTCGGGTTTTATGGTTTGTTTTTTTGTTGTGTGTGTGTGTGTGTTTTTAATGAAGAATGGGCATTTTGCCGGAAGTAGCGGCTTTTCTGCATTCACAGATGACTTCGGATCATATTCACATGCTATTCTGCCCCTCCCCCCACCTGCAAGTGCTCTTCTTGGGGGAGAAATGAGGTGGGGAGGCTTTGAATAACTTCATCTTCATTTTGCTCTTCAGCCAAGGGGGGCTTTCCCCTGTGACATTTGGGCATCCATAAAGTAGTATGTGCCCTGAAAGGTTTCCTGTGTCCCCTGCTCCTAACGGAACTGCTGGTAATTATTTCATAATTATAATCCTGTTTGGTATCCTTTTGCCTTGATTTATCTTGCACAGCTTTTGGAATCCATATGTATAGGGTCTCCTCATTTATTTTTATTTTTAAATATTTTATTATATATTTTTAATGTTTATTTATTTTTGAGAGTGACAGAGCACACGAGCAGGGGATGGGGCAGAAAGAGACACACACCTAAAATCCAAAGCAGGCTCCAGGCTCTGAGCTGTCAGCACAGAGCCCAACATGGGGCTTGAACCCATGGACCGTGAGATCATGACCTGAGCTGAAGTCAGACGCTTAACCGACTGAGTCACCCAGGTGCCCCTCCTCATTCCTTTTGAAGTCTGTGTAATATTTCATTGCTCAGCTCTGCCAAAGTTTACTTAACCATCAGTGAGAGCATTTCGCCTGTTTCTAGTTTCCCCTGTGCTGTAGAGAAAAGCCTCATGCTTGTGTCTTTGCACATTGACCTGGACTACTTCTTAGGAAAATTCGTAGTAATTGGATTGTTGGATCTGCATTAGTGTATATTAAAAAAAAATGGATGCTGTCCAGTTGTCTTCTAATAAGGATGCGATGGATCACCTCTCCATCAGCCTGCACACCCCATTGTTGTTTCCCTGTCCTTAATTTCCTCTCCCTGCCCCAAACATTGGCAGCACCCTTCCTTGTGTGGATGACCACATCTTGGGGGTCAGACTATTATCTTCTTATGAGTGCAGACTCCTCTTAATTCTCCCTTTTTTAAAAATTAATTATTGGGGCACCTGGGGGACTCAGTCAGTTAAGCGCCCAACTTAACTGGCACTCAGGTCATGATCTCCCAGTTCGTAAGTTTGAGCCCCATCTCGGGCTCTGTGCTGACAGCTTGGAGCCTGGAGCCTGCTTCAGATTCTCTGTCTCCCTCTCTCTCTGCCTTCCTCCACTCTCTCTCTCTTTCTCTCTCTCTCTCTCAGAAATAAACATTAAAAAATTAAAAATAATTATTTATTAAAAATTTTAATAAGTTTTAATTCCCGGGAGAGGTTCCTGGTGAAATTCCCAAGCTCTTATGAGGAAGAGTGGGAACTCCCGGGGCGAAGGCTGAAGGTGAGGGGATGTGGAGGGTGTGAGTCGGGAGAGTGAGGAACCAGGTGTGGAGCACCAGGGGTTGCTGTTCATGGGATGTGACTGGATTTTCTCCTGCTCCGTTTCCCCGTGTGACACCTGAGGCTCGAGTGGGCACACGGCCTAGACGCGTTGGAGTTGGGGGCTGAATCTGGGTCTGCCTAACCTTAGATCTCTCTGGTCTGCTCTCTGTTTCCTTTGTCCCTGCTCTTCCGCCCACAGTGGTCATCACTGAGCACTCGCTATATGCCAGCTATCCTCACACGTATGAATGTCTTTGTTCTCTCAACGGCCCTTTGAGTTGGGGATTTTTACGATCCTATTTCACAGATGGGAAAACCGAGGCATGGAGGAGAAGTTAAATATGATGTCCGTGGTGACGAGTACAGCAGCTCAGAAGGGAATTCTAAGGCACAGGCAGCAACCTACTCTGAGTAGGGTATCTGGGATCATTCCTGACTATCCTAGATGGTCAATTACTTCTTTCCTAATGCTGACAAAGACCTCCACTCTGTTTTAAAGATGGAAACCTGCACGTTAAGTCTAAGTGACTGACAGCTTGCTCTTTTAGCTTTTGAATCAGAGAGTTCAAAGACCTATGCGATAGATTGAAATGTTTTAAAATGCTGTATGTTTCTCGATCACGAAGGTGGCTCCTCAGCGGAGGTGCTCATTTAACTTCTGGTTTGCACAGACAACTATACAGAAACCTACTTGCCTAATGTATAAGGCATGAAAAGTTAGTGCCTAAATATAGACGTCTGTGGTATTTGATGCACTTGAGTATAATTGGATCGCTTTACTCATCAAGGTTCCTTTGTTTCTTATTCTGTGACATATTTCTGGTGGGTTCTTTGACCCATGGTTCAGCCAGTAGCAGGCGGGATCTGTACTGGGGACACTGATCAACAGTATTTCCCATCTTCTCTCTTTCAGTAAAGACTATCCCGTGGTTCCCAGGAGCACAGTGAGGCAAAAAGTAGCCTCCAACCACAGTCCTTTCAGCAGCGAGCCTCGTGCTCTCTCCACCTCGTCCAACTTGGGGTCCCAGTACCAGTGCGAGAATGGTGTGTCTGGCCCCTCCCAGGACCTCCTGCCCCCACCCAACCCGTACCCGCTGCCCCAGGAGCACGGCCAGATTTATCACTGCACCAAGAGGAAAGGTGAGTGCCACACACTCTGCCCTCCTTGCCTTTCTGTTTTCCTTCCTCCTTCCTTGGTGGGGGGCAGAGCAGGAAGCACACATAACTCCATTTATTTATTTAAAAAACATAAGCAATATAAAAATACATCGAGGCTCTAAGAAATTCAAACCATATCTGTAAAACTAAAGGATCTCCCTTGACACGTCTCCTCCAGTTCTGGCCCCTTCTTTGGGGAAAACGTATTTGAAACACCCAGTCTGGTTTGATTCATTTACGCATGCGCAGACATAAAGCTAGTCTTGTTTGTTCTTTTAATGGCCGATATTATGCCGTATTTTGCAACTTGGCATTTCTTACATTCGAGACTACTCCGTTGATGATCTTTTCATGAGCCTAGAGCTGCCATGGGCTTTTTAGTTGCCAGAGGGAAAGTATTTCCTCAAAAGAGTGAACCAACGTTTATTTTTCCACCCCCGCTGGTGGACACAGTGTTTGCTTCCGATGTTTCCGGTCGGGATGAACCCTACCTTTGCCGTGGAGTTCTCGTACGGTTGGATGTGCTTTGGTTTATGTGCCACGGTTTCTCTGGGGTAGGTGGATTCTGAGCTCTTCTTGCCTTTCTAGATAAAATCAACACCAAAAAAAGAAAAAAAGAAAAGAATCACAACTGATTTTTTTCCTCTCCTTTGCATTTTGTCTTTAGATCTAGTTTGAATTCTGTGTCTGAGACCTTTTGTAGTTTTCTTGGTCAAACGAGAAATGGGGGACTTTTCCTCGGTCAGGGCTGTAATGCCGAAGGGAGTTTCTGGTGGCATATTTTTTGAGCCAGAATCGAAGTGGTTGACCTGGAGGGTGTGTGTGCATGGGGGACTGAGTTCAGTTTTAGGGAACAGTTGCTTGTGTGAGCGGCAGACAGGCACGGTGGGGATAGTGGGGGCACTGAGGCTGGAGGACACAGGCTTGAGTCCCGGGTCTGCCATCAGCTTCTGTGTGACCTCAGCCAGGTGTCCTGGCCTCTGTGTGCCTCATTTTGTAGACGGTGCTGAGTTCCTAAGAGCACCCGATCCTCCGTTAGCACCCAGCAGGTGTTAGCTCTGATTGTGGTTATCATTCCAGGAGCGTCCATGAGATGGGAAGGCTCCCATCGGAGTGGAGCTTCGAGAAAGCAGATACAGGAGGGAGGAGACCACATATGATTGGGATGAACCCTACCTTTGCCACTTGCAAATTTTTATGATTAGAGGCACATTACTTAACTGTCTAAGCCTTGTTTTTTCTAATCTATAGATTTGGGCTCACTGTTAGACCTGTCCCATAGGCTTAATGTGATGATGTCATGAAATTGTGCTTGTCATGTATCTTTTTAAGTTTTATTTATTTGAGAGAGACAGAGACAGTGTGAGCAGGAGGAGGGGCAGAGAGAGAGAGAGAGGGAGACACAGATTCTGAAGCAGGCTCCAGGCTCTGAGCTGTCAGCATGGAGCCGTCACAGGGCTCAAACTCATGGACCGCGAGATCATGACCTGAGCTGAAGTCGGATGCTCCACCGACTGAGCCCCCCAGGTGCCCCTCATGCTTGTTGTATTTGACACAAGGTTGACCCCAATAAGCAATCACTGGTCTGCTCCAGGAGGCCCAAACCTTAGCCTTTGAGATAAGTGGCCTGTTGTGTCTCCCGGCCTTAGTAGGCAACTCAATGCCTTTGGAAGTCCAGTGCCAAGTGTCTGGAACTTCTTTTACGAAAAGAAGAAATCGGCTTCCTGACGAGAGCTGATGGAAACAGATGCTTTGGCAGTTTTCTCTGAGCTGAGGTTCTTTGAGGAAAGTCACACAGTTTGACTGTCTGACATCTACTGAGCTCACATTTTGAAGGCGAGAAGGGCTGTCGTTGGTTCAAGCCTGGGACTGGGGATCCAATCCGGGTGAGGCTGTTTTCCAGACTTAACTTGAGGTCCATCCATGCTCCTTGGATCTCAAAGTCCAGAACACTTATATCAGCCCCACAGGCCCCCTGGCCTGACTCCCAGCATGTCCCCGGCTGCCTGGGCTGGAGACCAGATGCCCACGAGCATGTCTGCCTCTTCACGCATGAGCAGGGGGTTAGGAGTGTCCCCAGGAACACAGGTCCCTGCGTGGAGATGCTGTTCTGTGTTCTGTTTAAGGGTGCCACCGCCTTTCACCAACACCATTGAGTACGTGCTGTTACTCCCTCACTTTACAAGTGGGGAAACGGAGGCCCAGAAAGGTAAAACCATGTGCTAGAGGCTCCTGAAGGCAGAATTTGAACCCGTGCCTCATCAGCAGGCTCCGCCCGAGCTCCGAGTCACACCCTAGACCGTCCCCGTTCCCTTTGTTTTAGCAGCTGTGATCTCAAAATGCCATCTTCCACTGGGGACCAGTCTTGAGACTGGGTCACACATACTGGATTAAGAGCTCACCAGGTTTGAATTAGGGAGTTCTGTCGATTGAATTAATGCCAGACCAGAAGAAGGGGAGGAAGAAGTTAAAAAGAATCAAGGTACTTTTTTAAGGTTCAATATTTATAACAACAGCATCCGTGTAAATGCTTTTTCTCCTGGAAGATGCAGTTGGAAGGCTCTGACTGCAAGGGAATATGTACTCTTCCCATGAGGGGTGCGGTTGACCTGCACAGGGTATTGGGCGGGACCCTCAGGTGAGCCCAGGGTCCCCTCGAGGTGGCCACCGGGGAAGTTGGAGTGGTGGCTGGTGTGTGGCAGGACATCACAGCAGCTGACGCTTTCCGGCAGCGTGGCCACGGGCGAGCTCCTTGCTTTTCTCAGCCTCGACTACCTCTTCCACAAAAGGAGGGGTGTCCTAGCACTTCCCCTGTAGGGTTGAGATGAGATGGAATGAGATCATTCCCGAGAGGCACCGGGAACGGTGCCCGGCGCGTTTGAGGGCTCCATGCGCGCTGGCTGGCCACCGCCCTACGCATCTGGAGTTCACGGTGGCAGGCGGGTCGGATGTCATCCAATATGGTAGTAGAGCTTTGATTAACATGGTGGTCTGATGCTACAGAGGGGATGTCCAAAGTGCTGGTGCCTGGGGGGTGGGGGTGTCAGGAGGAATTTAAGCCAAGGCCTTTAGAGTAGGAGCTGGAGAGGAGAAGAGGGGAGACGGTGGGTACCCAGGCAGAGAGAAGGGTGTGGGTGCAGCCCCTTGGACCTGGGGGGCCAGCCCTGGCTGGGGAGCAAGCCCAAGGCTGGTGCGGCCGGAGCAGTGAGGGAAGTAGAGGCAGACGAGTGACAGAGAAATGCAGGGTTTCAGGACTTCAGATTTTGTCCTGTCGCCAGTGGGCACCCATGAGGGACACGATGAGGTTTTGTTCTGCTGTGATGGTGGGATGGGACCTCTGCCCTTCTCACCCCCCTCCACCCCCGAGAGGGAGCTCCCAGGGACCACATTCCAGCCAAGCTCTGTCTGTCCTGCGTGCCTCAGAGAGACAAAAAGCAATTCATCATCAGCCTCCATTGTAAGGTGATAAGGAATCAGCCAGGTTTCCTTCCAGTTTGGGATTCCCGTGAATTGATAACTCCCTGGGTGGCTTTCCCCCGGCCCCTGCCTGCCCCACTATCTGACTTCCCCTCATTGTCTGTGTCCTTTCCAACCAGCCCAGGAGGCAGGCCCAACGAAGTGTCAAAGGGCCAGGGCGGCCAGAGGGCTTCTTGTGTTTGGACCCAGCTGTCTCCCAACTATCTCTCCCGATGGATGGAGCCAGAAGAGCTGGGAAGGTCCTTTATCAATGCCTCTCAATCACATCCAGGACCCCGGGGCCTGGGAGAGCACTTGTCTGTCTGTCTTTCCCCCTTCCACCCTGACAACGCCCCCCACCCCCCACAGTTAGATATCAGAGCCAGCCTAAATAAAGATTTAAAGCAAAGCCATATATTCCCTTGGCTATTCAACGGCTAGTCAAGGAGGGGGCGGGAGAAGGGAATATAGTTTTGCAGGGTCTGCATTTTGTTAGCGCTGTGTGCTTTTTAGAGCAACTTCACATTGCCTCCTTCCTTGGATGCTCACTGTAGCCCCTGAGACGGGGCTCAGCATTGTGCAGAGTCAACAAGGACCAAGAGGTTGGGTTAGCTTCCCAAGGTCATGTGGCTGGTGAGCGGCAGATCTGGGATGCGTTCGTGAAATAAATATTGGTTGAGCACTTACTTTGTACCAGGCACTGAGCTGAGTGTGTGGGGTAAGGGGAGGGCGAGGTGGTCAAGGTGGCTGCTCTCACGAAACCTGTATTCACACGGCGGAGACAGATAATAATTAAGGGAATAAATTTAATGATTTTCAGCTGGTGGTTAAGTGAGGGGTGGACTGGAGTCTTTTGATTCCCAGTTGAGGGTCTCCCTGCAGTACCATTTCCGTCCTTCCCACTCTGGGGTAGGAGCTAACACAATGGGGACATACACACCATTCTTCTGTCCGTCTATCCATCCACCTATTCATTCATCCATCCATCCACCCATCCATCTCCCCATCCATCCATCCATCCACCCATCTATCCATCCATCCATCTATCCACCCGTCCATCTACCCATCCATCCATCCACCCATCCATCCACCCATCCATCCATCCATCCATCCACCCATCCATCCACCCATCCATCCATCCATCCATCCATCCACCCATCCATCCAACCACCCACCCATCTACTCATCCATCCAACCACCCACCCATCTACCTATCCATCCATCCATTCACCCATCCAACCACCCACCCATCTACTCATCTATCCATTCATCCATCCATCCGTCTATCCACCCGTCCATCTACCCATCCATCTACTCATCCATCCATCCATCCACCCATCCATCCAACCACCCACCCATCTACCTATCCATCCATCCATCCATCCATTCATCCATCCATCCACCCATCCATCTACCCATCCATCTACTCATCCATCCATCCATCCACCCATCCATCCAACCACCCACCCATCTACCTATCCATCCATCCACCCATCCATCCAACCACCCACCCATCTACTCATCCATTCACCCATCCATCTACCCATCAATCCATCTATCCATCCACCCATCTATCTACCCATCCATCCATCCATCCATCCACCCATCTACCCATTCATCCATCCATCTAGGTCAAGGTTACCACCCTTTCATATTTTCTGAACACAGTGGGTTTCATGAAAGCTAAAACGCAAGTCCCTCTGTCTGAAAGAGCACTGTTTTGTGACTCAGAGAGCCTGAACTATAGTTCTGCCTCTGACTTGATGAAGGTCAAGCCAAGGACTGGCTGTTCACCATGGTCTTTCATCTGAGTGAACCGGATCAGCAAGGGAAATGACCTATTTGGGAATAGTGACATATGTCCTTAATGGGAGTAGCAATTTCAAAGCAGCCTTGTGGGATTTCCGGCTCGAATCCACCCAGATACCCTCCAGCATGGGACAGCCTTCACAGAGCCATCTGTCCCACCTTCCCAGAGAAAAAGGACAGTGGACCCCTGTTCCCTGGACAGCTGAGAGGTGAACACTTGATGCGCAAGGAAGATAGAAACTAAAGCGCCCTTCTTCCATGCATTCCTACAAGGAAGTTACGTACTCTCCCCATATGTAGTCAAAAACTGAGATGAGAATGGTAGCGTGGTGCACCCACGGTCACATAGCCAGGGAGAGTCATGACTGTGCCCTAACATCTGCATCCTGGACTTATCAGTAAAGCCACTTGATTAGAATCAAAAGCCGCTAGAAAAATGAAAGAGGTCGGGGTGCGCTGATGGGTCCTCAGCATCAGGAGCAGCTCTCCTGCCATTCAGGAGACTCTGTGGGCTGCAGGACAGGCGGAATACAGCTGAGCACTCTTGCTAGTCAGCTTTCTGAACCTAAGCTATTGGCGTCCTCGCACAGAAGACCTGATGTTCCACAACAGCTCTTTCGTCAGCCTTGGAAGGGCCGGGAAAGAGGTCTTCATTTGTGGATGGGTCATCAGGCTCCCAAGAAAAGAGAAAGAAACCAAACCATCACCAAAACAGACACAGAGATTACATCCAAGCCGTTTATCACAACCCGCTGGACATTGGATCCACGCTTTGGAATTTCTTTACAACGTGATGAGGTCCAAGAGGAATGCGAGAATGTTCAGGACCCGCTTTCATGAACAAGCCAGCGTTTTGCTTTTCCTCAGGACTCTGCATCACATCTTTTGGGTTATTAAAGACTGGAATGTGTAATTTTACGATTTTCCAAAATGCGCCCCTGCCTTTTTCATATTATTCTTTTTTTTTTTTTTTTACTTGTAACAAATCTGGAAGGCGATCAGAAACTCGGGAATAGTTAGTTTGCCTTGTTTTTTTTTCTCTTGCCAAGGGTACCCTGCAGCTGTACTTTTTATTATTGAAAACGGGAACGCCCTGGTTAAATGGAAAACCCAAAGGTTATGATTCTAGCAACAATGGAAACATTCAGATTTATGGATCCGGCGGCAGGGGTGGGGGTGGGGCTGGAAGGAAGCATGGAGGCATGATGGGACCGTGGGAGGACATGGGGAGGACCGAATCACGTGCCGCAATGTCTTCAAGATGCCGGAATGATGCCCAGTGGAAAGGTGGGAAATGCGGCCACCAGCTCATCTGGTTGTCTTCGAACATCTGGACAGTTGGCGTGATGCAGATAAAGCACCTGGAAGAGAGGCGGCATTTTTTTGCATTTCTTTTGGACACATGCGTGGGCGTCCTCTGGGGCCCAGATGTGTCCCAGAAAGAGTCTTGCTAAAAATGAATGCGCTTGCCGGGAGGCGGGCGTGATCCCGGCATGGATGAGTTCTGATTGGGGGGATTTTTTTTTATTACTTACCTGTGGGTGTCACTTACCAGGGCAAGCACTGGGTGGAACCCAGACCCAGGCTGTCCTGTCCGAGTGCAAGACCAAAGGACTCACTGTGGGGCGAGTGAGTAACTTGGAGCTTTCTAGCAAGGACCCCCCCCTCCCCCGGGCACAGGCGCCCAGGCTGGTGCTCCCTCCCTCACTGCTCAGGCTGGAGAGCCCCACCCCCACCGCAGCCACATGCACCAAGCAGGACCACCACTGTTTACTGACCCCTCTGTCTCCCAAGCACCTGGCACTTGGTAGGGGCTCAGTACATCTCTGTTGGATAACTGGGTGAGCAGCATTGGATATGAGGATCTAGAGAGCTGGAAGCGAGGTGTGGTTGGCGAAGGAAGCTGGACTTGGCCTTGAGGCAGCCTCTGCTCCTGCCGGGCTGAGGGACCTCGGGAGAATCACTTCAGCCAGCTTCAGTTTCTGCCTCTGTGACAGGCAGGAGAATGGCCGCCTTGAAGAACTACCGGGAGATTAGGGTAAGGTCACTTAGGAGGTGCTTCATAAACAATAACTCGAACCCCCTCCCATTTTTCATTCCTTGCCCCCCAGAACCCCAAAAGGCCATCGACCATCACAGTGAGGTGCGGGAATATTCCAGTGTTTCCTTCCTCTCCACACCCCAAAGACAGACCTGCTTGTTTTTTTCTTTCTTAATTTTTTTTAACTTTTATTTATTTTTGAGAGAGAGAGACAGATCGTGAGTAGGGGAGGGGCAGAGAGAGAGAGAGGGAGACACAGAATTGGAAACAGGCTCCAGGCTCCGAGGTGTCAGCACAGAGCCCGACGCGGGGCTTGAACCCATGAACTGCGAGATCATGACCTGAGCCGAAGTCGACGCTTAACCGACTGAGCCACCCAGGCGCCCCCACGACAGACATATTTCTTAACACTTATTGATTTGAAAGAGCTTGGGAGATGAGGATGGAAAAATCTCCAGGCTGGGGTGGGAGGTCAAATTCCAGCTAAGGAATGAATCTGTGTTGGGGTTTTTACGCCTTGGTCGAAATTCTCAAATACTGCTTTCCTGAAGGAAACACCTGGAGGCGTGTTAATCTGTATTAGGTCTGCCGAGAGACTAACCGATGGTGTTACCACTGCAGCAGGGGCTGATCCTGATGACAGCTATGGAGAGATTTACATGCTTAATTTTATTTAATTCTTAGCTGCCCGGTGAGGTAAGTAGTATTGACTCGGAATTGGAGACGCTAAAAATGAGTCTCCGGGAGGGCAGATGGCCTGCTGGTGTCACACGGACATGAAGCAGAACGAGATTGGATCTCAGATACACCGCCGCTTCTTAACTCGGGGTCTGGGTTTTAGGGGATCGGGTGTGAGACTGTGCTAAAGAAGCATGTGCCATTTCCAAAACTGTGTTTCGGTGGATTTTTCCAGGAGACAGCCCTGTGCTTTTGTCCCAGAGTTGTGAAGGGGGACCCTCTTTCCGGGACAGAAGCACCTCTACTGCCCAACGCTGGGGACTAGCGAGTGTCCGGGGGAGGGACGGGACTGACGTTCGGTTGTACCAGCCCTGTGGATAGTCACTTGCTCATGGAGGCGTCAGGAGGGGAGCCGGGGATTCGTGCGAGCGCCCAGCCGTGTGTGCACATGCCCATCTGTCCTTCCCATCTGTCACACGGGTGTTCAGTGCCTGTCTCTGGCTGGTGCAGAACTAAAGGGCGGAGACTTGCAATTAGACCCCTTGAATCCTAGCCCTCGCTCCACTGTTCATCAGCCGCGGGAGTCAGAGCTCGGGTGACTCTCCGAACCTCTGTGTCCTTCCTGCGTGTCATCTGCAGGGTGACGGTGGTCACAGCACCCATCTCCTAGGCTGTTGAGCAGGCTGCACACGGTGCCTTCCGGAGAGAGCCTGGAACAGCACCAGGCCGGGGGACCACTGCCGGTGTTCGTTTTTACTGTCACTGTTGACGGCGTTATCACCATTTTGCTTACTGAGAATGTTCTGGAATCTGGGAAGACCGCGTGGGTAGCACAGACCGTGTCCCGCCTTTGTGGAATGTACGTGCGAGAGCAGAGGGAGGGCAATAGTAATAATTGTAACTTATTGCGTGGTTTTGTTTCCTTGAGCTCAGCTCCGCACGATATGCTTTGTCTATATTTTTCCGTCTCCTTCTCAACACCTCCCTTCACCATGAAAAGTAGAAAAGCATTGTTCTTGTCCTTTCCGTCTTATAGATGAAGCTGAGCTCAGAAGGGTCAGCCTGTTTGCTCAACGTCTCCCCCTCTTGAATTTATTTAAAACAATTAAAAAAAATTTTTTTAATGTTTTGTTTATTTTTGATACAGAGAGAGACAGAGCGTGAGGGGCGAGGGGCAGAGAGAGAAGGAGACACAGAACCAGAAGCAGGCTCCAGGCTCTGAGCGAGTTGTCAGCACAGAGCCTGACGCGGGGCTCGAACCCACAAACGTGAGATCAGACCTGAGCCGAAGTCGGAGGCTTAACCAACTGAGCCACCCAGGCGCCTCTAAAACAATTTTTAATGTTTATTTTTGAGAGAGAGAGACAGAGTGTGAGCAGGGGAGGGGCAGAGAGAGACAGAGAGGGAGACACAGAGTCAGAAACAGGCTCCAGTCTCTGAGCTGTCAGCACAGAGCCTGATGCGGGGCTCGAACCCATGAACTACGAGATCATGACCTGAGCCGAGGTCAGACTCTCAACCAACTGAGCCCCCCAGGCGCCCCCCCACCCTCTTTTTTTTTTTTTTTTTTTAAATCAGAGTGGAGGTTGGAGCTGAGTTTCCCGGACTTGATTCTTCAGTCCTTGGGCCAAATGTCCCTCTCAGCCTTTAGCACTGAGGGGTGGCAGGTCCCGGGGCCTCACCAGTCTCTCTCCTCCTGTCTTAGCAGATGAAGAGTGTCCCGCCACAGAGCACCCGTATAAGAAGCCCTACATGGAGACGTCGCCCAGCGAAGAGGACCCTTTCTACCGCTCCGGCTACCCCCCGCAGCAGGCCCTGAGCGCCTCCTACAGGACAGAGTCGGCCCAGCGGCAGGCCTGCATGTACGCCAGCTCCGTGCCGCCCAGCGAGCCGGTGCCCAGCCTGGAGGACATCAGCTGTAACACGTGGCCCAACGTGCCTTCCTACAGCAGCTGCACGGTCAGCACGGTGCAACCCCTGGACCGGCTCCCTTACCAGCACTTCTCTGCCCACTTCACCTCGGGGCCCCTGGTCCCCCGACTGGCCGGCGTGGCCAACCACGGCTCCCCGCAGCTCGGGGAGGGCATGTTCCAGCACCAGCCCTCCGTGGCCCACCAGCCTGTGGTCAGGCAGTGCGGGCCTCAGACTGGCCTCCAGTCCCCCGGTGGCCTCCAGCCGTCTGAGTTCCTATATCCTCACGGTGTGCCGCGGACCCTGTCCCCGCACCAGTACCACTCCGTGCATGGCGTGGGCATGGTGCCCGAGTGGGGCGAGAACAGCTAAAGGGGGGCCTGCTCCGTCACAGAGCCCTACCGGCAGAGGAGGGGGAGGGACGGCAGCAGAGCGGAGCCCCGCGGGCCATGCTTCTTCTCGACGGTGTTCCCGGCTGCACTGGAGAGCCCCGGACGCTGATCTAATCAGTTGCTCGAAACCACAACGCAAAAGTGTGACTTGGTCGTTTCGTCTCAAAACTTAAAAAAACAAAAAAACAACAAATAGACAAAGAACCAAATTAAAGATGTGCCCAACCCCCCACAACCACCCCACGAGTCGGCCGGCCATGTCCACACCACCTCCAGGCGTCCTCCGTGATTCCTTCTTCTGGCCTCCAGAAGGCCTTTGCCTGGATCGAGGGTTCTAGCCTCACGGCGTGGTTGGGAGTCCTTCCTGCCTCCGTGCTAATGTTGACGTTGTTATATAATAAATAATAATATATTTTTTTCTTTCAATTTTCTTAAGGGGACCCAGTCCCTTCTTTGGGGGTGGGGAGGGGGAGGTCTGAGGCAAGTTCGTTTCACAGTCTGTACCCGTGGGGGCTCCCTTTGCGTAGACTGCGCCGGAAACCGAAATTCGCCACCCTGCCCTCGACTAAGAAATTACCTACCTCTGCTGCGGGATGTTCTCGAGAAAGCTCCCCGTGTTCTGGCTTTTGTCTGGCATTTCCCACCAGGCCCGTCATCGCGGAGCCCCGCTTCTGGTCCCTCTGCTTCACCGGGGGGGGGGGGGTCGGGAAAGCGCTGCGCCCCATCTGGCCTCCTATCTGACTCAGCCCTCCCGCCGTCCCAGCTCTGTGTCTGTCCGGCCGTCTGTCGCTAAAACGTGGCCTATAGCTTCCCGACCGGAAAGCTTGCTTTGAAAAACTTAAAAAGCCCTGGTGTCCACGCGGGCAGAACTGTGATAAGCGAGGAGCGAGCTCGTTGCTGACAAGCGTTGCAAAAAGGCCAAAGCAAATATTCGTCCTGATAAGGCCCAAAGCCGGCCCCGCAAGCTCCCACCCGTCCGGCACCGCCACCGGCGACCCAGCCCGGACGCCGTGCAGAGCCCGCGACGGACATGCCCACCCGTTGGCTCTCCCCAGAGCAGTCACACCGACACCAGATGCCGACGCAAAACTGTGGTGATTGAAAGCAGAAAACGGTATAAAAAAAAATAAACATTGTAAGTAAAATGTTATTGCAGGGTTCTTCAGATATAATATTTTACTGGTACTATTTATTTATAAATAGGAATTCTAATTAAGTAATAACATGAAATCCAGCATAGGAACTGGCCAAGAGCTTTTAATTTTATTAATTTTTACTCAAAACCAAGTTCGCGGTTTTTTTTTTCTTTTCGAATGTGCTTTGCTTTCTTGATTTAAAAAAATGTTTTTTTTTTAAACTGACCCTAATAAAGAAAACAGGGTAATATGTGAGGCTAAGTAAGTCCAAGTATGTGCGAGTGTGTGAGTATGTTTGTACGTGAGTGTCTTCCTGCGATTCTGTCTTTTGATGTTGCTACGGGGGCGGGGTGAGAATTAAGTACTCATTTCGTGTATTTGTGTGCCAATTAATGCCTAATAAATACCATGTGCTTCAAAAAGTACAAGGGACGTGGATCCCCCCCTTTTCTTCCCTGTTCTTTCTACTGACTGAAGAGGGGAAATTAGGTGCAGGAACTAGGAAACGATGGTGGCCTTTCTGCCCCATTTTCTTTGTCCTGCTGGTCTCGAGGGGTGTCTGGGATCTCGTATGTGAGCGTGGCCGAGCTGTGGGCACGTTTATCTGCGGGCCCGTATGCCTGGAATGGTTACTGATTTTCATTGAATTTGTACTGGCATCGGAAAAGAAAAATCGTCAGGAATCTCAACTGATCAAAAGATATTGGTCTGGATTTTCCGAAAGATCTCCCTCTTTGACTTAATTGCTGGAAGTGAGTGTTTTGGAGGTCCCGGTGCAAGCGACCTTATGGGCCTTCCATGGATATTTATTTAAAACCCACAAATGTGAGGTTTGTGAGCTCTTCCTGTAGAATACACATAGGGCAGAACAGAGCGACAAATGTGTGAGTAAATTCATGGCGTAATTTTTAAAAACTTTTATAAGTTTCAATGCCTGCTCCTTTCAAATCATCAAGAACCATCAGAGATCACATCTCCTTGAAACAGAAAGAACTGGATAGTTGATTACAAATTATTTATTTAATCAGATCCCCCCTGGAACCTTTCCTGGGTGGAGAACTCCCAAGAAGTGTGAATTAATTATACAGAAATGACAGTTTAGCTGCTTTTAGGTACAAGGGAGAAGCTAGATCAGTGGCATTCCTGTCCCTGCAGAGAATGAATTAGTAAAGTTCTGAATAAATTCTGACTGTACTCTAAAGAGTTATTTCTTCTGATGGGCTAAAAAAAAAAGTTGCCTTTGGAAAAATTAGCTTCTCAAACTAATGCACCAACAATACAAGGTAGTCAGCCGGCCCATTTTTTCTCAAGAACATCACAAGAATACTGAATTAACACCCCTCCGGTACTGCACTCAAGCAGTTGCTGCCATAAACCAGAGAAGGGACAGCTCATTCCATAATAGATACAAGTTAAGAACTCCTAGGTTTAAGGAGGTCCTATCTAAATATTCATGTGGTTTTGTCATGATGTCGATGTCCGGAGACACGCTGTAAATTACTATATTCCTGTGATATATTTGGTGGATGCTTTCTCTGGGCTGGACGTGTGCAAATACTGAGGACACAGTACTGAACAAGGTGATGGGGGGGGCGGCATAGCCTTCTGGAACTTCTGGTTTAGTGAGAGAAACATCCCTCAGGTGATCATCCTCAGAATCCGTGGATTGCAAAGGTAGGGAGACCTAGAAAGGCAGCATGCATGATGTCACAAAAAGATAAGATAAAGAGTCTTAACTTGGTCTGGAGGAGGTGACTTCTGAGTCGAGCCCCGAATGCTGGGTAGGAATTAGCCAGGTAAAAAGTTGGGAGGAGAAGCATTTCAAGGCAGAGGGCACTTCTGGCTTGTGCAAAGGTCCTGAGGCAGAAACGGTGATGAAGGAAGGAGCTGTGGGTTCATGAATGAGTAGCAATGACCTACTTTTCATTCATTAAATCAACAGGCGTTTCCTAAGGTCCCAGCCTGTGGGGTAGACACCCTCACTTGTTGAGCACCTACTCATTGTGTTAGGCTGTTTTCCAGTTAGTTCCCAGAGGACCGTCTGGATCTCTGAGCTGATAGGTTTCGTTGCACTTGAGAGAGGAGGATGACAGTATCCTCCTGGCTTCCTGGTTTAGCACTGAGTATGTGAGACAGGGGCTCAAAGTCCTGGGGTCACCCCAAGGATCGCCAGGACTTTCAGAGACTCAGATCATTAGTATTCTTGAGCTCGGAGAGGTTGGGAACACCCCCAACATCACAGGAATATCTGTAGAAACGTCCAGTAAAGTACTTACTGCAGTGATGCTAAATAAATGTGTAAAAAGACAGACTATAATCGATGAAACGCAAGTGAGACATAACTTTTATTCACTGGGTTAGCAAATGTTTATTTAACAAATAATGATATGATTGCTAATAGAAAATAAGAAATCCCAGAAAGTACTGGCCAGAATGAACATAGATAAACCTTTTTTCTTTTCTTTTCTTTTCTTTTTTTTTTTTTTTTGAGAGAGAGAGAACCAGTAGGGAAGGGGCAGAGAGAAATGGAACAGAGGATTTGAAGTGGGCTCTGTGCCACTCAAACTCAAAAACCACAAGCTCATGACCTGAGCTGAAGTCAGTCACTTAACCGATTGAGCCACCCAGGCGCCCCCAAAAACAGATAAACCTTTTAAGAGGAGAATTTGGCAAACTATATCAGAAGCCTTAAAATTGTGCTAATCAGTTAATCTGATAACCCCACTTCCAGGAATTGGTCCGAAGGAAATAATCAGGAGTGTGCATCATACTTAGTTTCTGGGACATTCATCATGAGTTTTAAAATCCTACGAAACCGGAGGGGTGCCTGGGTGGCTCAGCAGGTGAAGGTCTGACTTTGGCTCAGGTCATGATCTCACAGTTGGTGAATTCGAGCCCCCCATGGGGCTCTCTGCTGTCAGCACAGCGCCCCCTTCGGATCCTCTGCCCCCCTCTCTGCCCCTCCTCCCCTTCTATCTCTCTCAAAAATAAATAAAGTTAAAAAATAAATCCTGCAAAACTGGAGACAGCCTTCTTATTCACCAGTACATTTGGTGCTGGTTAAATAAATCAGCGTACGTCCACACAGTGGAATACGTCATGGCTTATCGCAAAAATCGCGTTCGTGAAGACAATCTGAAAAGGATATTTAAGATCCATTGCATGTAAAAGAAGCTGCTTACAGCGGGCCGTGCCCAGGTATTAAGTCCAACTGCATTCATTCAAGGGTGGAGGGGGAAGGACACAGTATCACACAGTCATGGCCACGGCAGGACTGTGAGTGCTTCCGGTTTCTTTGTGTTTTTGGATATGTCTCCATTCTTTTGTGTGACGATGGTGACTTGTCTTTGCAGTTAGGAATAGAATTATGAAAATAAAATCTGTCTCTTTGGGTGTGGGGCATTGTCAAATCGAGTTGGTGAGGAAGGTGGGTCCCCCGGTGTCTCTGTGTTTTGATGATGAAGGGGATGGAGATCTATCGAGGAGTGACCTTGGCCCGGGTGGTGACAGAGCCGGGTACCCGTTCCAGTCGGCCGATGGCTAATCACGGAACATTCTACCTCGGAAACAAGGAGACGCCTGGATGGTTCTCTGTCTCCACGCTTTGGGATTGGCCCTCGCTGGCTTCTTCCTCTCCGTGGGGAAGGATGTTGTTGTGGTGTGAATTACTCACTTGTTAACACATACACACGCGCACACAGATATAATACACACGTATACACACACAGACACACATACAATACACACACACACAGCAGTTGTGAGAATCTCACCTTTGTGCTCTACCTGGCGTTCCTTAGGAAATTCTTTGCCACTTACTGCTTCTGTGACCTTGGCCAAGTCACTTAACCTCTTTGACCCTCCATTTAACCATCTATGGAGTGAGGATAATAGGAGTGCGTCCCCCCGGGGGCCCGGGGAGACAGGGAAGGACGGGGTGGCTGGGGGGTGCCAGGGCAGCGTTCTGCCGTCAGGTGGCGCGTCCTTGGGGCCTTCATCCTCTGGGAAAGAAGAGTTTGGGTGACTTTTCAGCAGAGATCGGACTGCATCGGAAGGGCAAGGCCTGCGGGTCCCAGATGGCCAGCTGACCTCTGGCGTGTGAACTAGCCCTTCGCTTCCCGAGCCTCTGTCTGCTCCTCTGTAAAATGGGGGCGATAAGATCTGCCTCCCAGGCCTGGGACAGGGATTAAATGAGAGCCCTTCTGGAATGCACTCTGGCCCCTCGGCACACCGACTGAATAAACAGAGATGGAAAGACAGATGTCAGCTTGACCGTGACCTCCGTGGGGAGGGCTTTGCCGTGCCCAAGATGGGTCAAGAGCCTTCCTCTTTCCCGAACATTCACCACCGTTCACCCTTCTCACTGGAAACTCGCGTGTCTTCTCTCCCGGGGTCCGGAGAGCTTCGTGAGGGCAGGAATGTTCCAGTCTTGCCTGCTTGTATTTTCATTTAGGTGATTTGCAACCATGTCCT
Organism: Helogale parvula; assembly: GCA_004023845.1. NCBI lineage: Eukaryota > Metazoa > Chordata > Mammalia > Carnivora > Herpestidae > Helogale > Helogale parvula. The sequence goes on from PJEM01013726.1 coordinate 34,714, forward strand.
GAATGAATGAATGAAGTGGCCCAGCGGATCGGAGGACGGGACTCCACGAGGAGGGACCGTCAGGCCATTTTTGCATCCTCTTTGCCGACCTCTGAGATCGTGCGTCAAGGGGGACAGTTCCATGCCTGCTGACAGCCCGTGGCCTCAAGCGTCTAGCCATGGTCTAGAGCCACAGCGAGGGCTGAGGAACGATCCTCCACTGAGCCTCGGAGACGGACGGCAGTCAACAGGAGCCAAATGGCAGCCGAGTGGTTCTGTGGACCAGCGCCGAGTTCTGCTGCTCTCCACCAGGCTCCTGGGCCTGTGGTCGGCTGGTGTAGGGCTGGGGGCGGGGGGGGGGTGGTGTCTAGGAGGCCTTTGGACCTTTGGGCCACTTCATTCTGCCCCACGTGACTTCTCATCCTTCCCCCTCCCACCTGGGTTCCGGTATCACGTTTGTGTTTAGACCAGGCCGTGTGTGCGTCTAGGTGAGTCGCGGACAAGCCTGCCCCTGAGGAGTTGTCTCAGCCCAGGCCTCCAGCAGAGCGACAGAGCCGGCAAGAGACATGGAGACGCGGAGGAAGACATTTATTGCTCACGCGGTCGTGGGGGCTGACAGGTGAGTCTGAAATCCACCGGGCGGCCGTTAGGAAGGACCGTCTGCTTGGCTGCCATGACCAGACACCACACACCGGACGGTAACCAACAGAGAGTTATTTCCTAGCAGTTCGGGCAGCTGGGAAGTCCAAGGTCAAGGCGCCCTTAGGACTGACTTCTGATGGGATCTCTCTTTCAGGCTTATAGATGGTCACCTTCTCCAGGTGTCCTCACCCAGCCTTTCCTTTTTTTTTTAATTTTAAAATGTTTTTATTTATTTTTGAGAGAGAGAGAGACAGAGAGTGAGCAGGGGAGGGGCAGAGAGAGAGGGAGACACGGAATCCGAAGCAGGTTCCAGGCTCTGAGCTGTCAGCACAGAGCCCAACGCGGGGCTTGAACCCACGAACTGCAAGATCATGACCTGAGCCGAAGTCAGATGCTCAAACCACCCAGGCTGAGCCACCCGGGGGCCCCTTCTTTCCTTCTTCTTTTTTCTTAAGCTTATTTATTTATTTTGAGACAGAGAGAGAGGGAGAGGGAATCCTAAGCATGTTCCACGCCATCAGCAAGGAGCCCGATGCAGGACTCGAACTCATGCACCATGAGATCATGACCTGAGCCAAAACCAAGAGTCGGATCCTTAACCAACTGAGCCGCCCGGGGGGCCCCTGACTTGGCCTTTGCCCTGTGCACATGGAGGGAGGGAGGGAGCGTCTCCCTTCATAAGACCGCCAGTGCTACACTCTCGGCCTCTGCTTATAGCCACCAAAACCACACACAAGGAGGGAGAGAGAAGCCCCATGAGAAAAAGGGGTGCCCTCTCCAAAAAAAGGAGGAAGGGATGCAAAGAGGTAAAAAAAAAAAAAAAAAGAAACAAACCCAAGTACCCATCACACGAGGAATCCAGAACAAATACAGTTTTGCCCAGGGGTTCACCCACCTCTGCCACTAAATAGCCCTTGGCCTTGAGCCTCCTTGCCTTCCTGGTCACGCTACTCTCTCTCTCTCTCACCCAAACGGACCACTACTCCCAAATGCTGCCTTCAGGGGCTGCTTGGAGGAAACCCCAGAGTAAGAGAGCAAAGCTTCTAATGCAAGACAGGGAGTAGAAGTCCTTGACCCAAGGAAGGCTCACTGTCTCTCTCTCCCAGCGTCAGAATCTTGAGCGGAGACATCAACGGACTGACATTGCTAGTACTCACTCGCTCACTCGAGTCCCTAACCAAACTCTTCAAGTTCCTTCCACCTAGATCCCGAAGATTGTCCCTTTCCTATAATTGTGGTTCTCCAGCCTTCCCTTCACCTCTGTGAGCTCCCTTCCAGAGCTGCCACCCACAGAGCTTTCACAGTGATAGTCTATCTGAATGGTGCCTCTTGGAGTTGTGCAGTGCACAGCCTGCCCAACTGTTCTTGGCAGCTCTGTACCGCTAATATGGTCAAAACATTCTTCTTTTTTAAGGCTGTAATGATAGCTGATAAAAATCTTGATACAGAAATCACTTCTGTCCTAGCCCTCTGCCTCCAGATAAATCAACGTCCAAAAACCGCGGGCACAGATAGTTGCAATATGGTTGAAACTCACTCAAACACAACTCAGGTAGTCTGCAGGTTGAATTTTGCCCCTACCACAAAAATCCAGAGGAGAAAAGAAATCAGCTATCACGAGGGAAACTTGGGGCAGAAGAGAGGACTTGGCCTTCTCAATATCGATTGTATGAAGGAGGTGAGTCTTATTTCCGTTATGTTTATATGCCTGAAGTAACGAAAGCTGGAAATCTAGCCATTGGCAGTGGCCTTGTCTGGCTCTTTCTGCTACCTGCCTTCTTTCCCTGGAGAAAAATGCAGTGGAAGGGAAAAAAAGGAGGAGAGAGAGAGAGAGAGAGAGAGAGAGAGAGAGAGAGAGAGAGAGAGAGAAACCCCAGGAAAGCTTTTACATTGCTCTAATTTCTGAAACATAAAAGCCGTTCTTTTAGAGTAAATCCATTTTCTCCCTGTGGCATTAAGGACAGAGAAATTCCTATGAAAATAATTTGTCAAGTCCTGACTGATCAAAGATACATATGAAAGGACCCCACTTTTTTTCTTCCCCGAGCAAAACCCAGCCCCCACCCCGGCTCAGAATGAATTGGCAATTCATTTACTGACTGTCAGGCCAAGCAGTACAATCACCACATCTTTAACTGGGACGGGACCAGAAGGAAGCAATTCTGTGCCCACCGAGTGTACAACCGGGGGTATGTTAGTGATTAAGGGATCCTGGCCTGGGGAAGGCAGAGCGATATGACTCAGATTCACAAATGCACCATAAATCTACCTCTTTTATTCAAAATGTGTGTTTTATAGCCGTTCCCCGGCCAATTGCTGCCTTGAATAAATATATAACATATCTGGACTCAGCTTTCAGGCCGAGAGCTGGGGCTTGTCTTGAGGGCCGAGTATTCTTGATCTTTCCAAGAGCTAGCAAAACGGCGAATCGCCAAGCTCCCCTTCTTCCTGACGCACCAGCCACATTCCGCGTGGAAAAGGAAAGTGGAGGTGGGTGCCGATCGGGCCAACAGAGAGGAAGCAGTGCCTGGTGTGTGGAGCTAAATAGCCTCCCTTCCCACTGTCTCACCCGCCCCTACCCCCAGGCACCCACCCTTGAAGCTGCAGCCTCAGAAGGTCATTGGCTGTGTCTGTTTAGACCCGATGACGCAGACATTGGCCAAAGAGCTTGACTTCAAGGATCAAGGGTTTAGAAGAAAAAAACAAAAAAGAATGTGGGAGATTTCGTTCCCGAAGCTTCAGGTCCCCGACTTGCACCCGTTACATCAAGGTTGCCATTTCCAGCGGTGGGACCCCTGATCTTATCCTCTCTTCTCCCCGCCTTCCCATCCCCCTTAGGCGAGCTTAGGTCAAGCCCCAGAGGGCGCCCCTAGAGCCCTGTGCGCCGAGCATCATCTACATGACGATGGGGACAGGCCCCGAACTTGCCGCCCAGGCTTTAGGAGCCGGCACAAAAGTGGAGAGTCTACGAGATGTCCGACACGGCCCTGTGAGGCATGCCGGGACCATTCTTAGCCCCATTTTACAGGTGAGCAAGTAGAGGCTCAGAGAGGTGGTCACTCACCCGAGGCTCTGTTGCCGTATTAGACACACACTTTCACCTTCTCCCTTCAGGATGCTAGGTGCTCCCGGGGGCACCTAGTTCCAAAGCCGCAGCGTCAGGATCCCTGCCCTTGAATGGATCAGTCCAGTGTGACCATTACATGTTTGGGTCTGGATTCCTGAGACTTATAGCTCAGGGCCTGGCAGGAAGTGGGTGCTCAGAGACTTTCTGGCAAATCCTCCAACTTCCCACAGGCTGGCTGATCTCAGTTGGAGAGAATGTTAATCTTGATATATATGCTGGGGCCCGTGAGCATGCTCTGATTTCTCAGAGAAAGTTGTGCCTAAGAACACTCGGGGGTCAGAGGACACATTTGGGGGAAGGGAGGGCTAAACCTTGCATAGCCTTCCGGTCACAGCGTCAAGTCAGGAGCTTGGTGCCGAGGGAGGCTCAAAGGACGAGAATGAAGGGGTGGGGGGAGAGGGGCTCTCCCAGGGGCAAAGCTGAATCAGGCTGCCCAGGGTGGAGCCACACCTCTGCCCACTCCTCCGAGATGCCAGGTCTGGTGACCTTGGTCAGCTTCCTGTTTCCTTCCTTGGAAAGTAAAGAAAGAGGGGAAGATTGTTGGCAAATGAAAACCAGTGCAGAAGGAAGGATCCGTTTGCACGGTGCCAAGGGTGTAGAAAACACTCAGAACACTGAGCTGATTATTTTTTTTAAATAGTTTATTGTCAAATTAGTTTCCATATAACACCCAGTGCTTCTCCCCACAAGTGCCCCCCACCATGACCATCACCCTCTCCCCCTCCCCCTTCAGTCCATGGTTCATCTCCAGTATTCAGTAGTCTCCCTTGATCTGTGTCCCTCACTCTCTCCCGCTCTCTTTCCCCCTTCCTCTCCCCATGGTCCCCGGCCAGGTCTCTCCTGTTAGAC
>PJEM01013727.1:0-39305 GCA_004023845.1 Helogale parvula
GAGTCTGTATTCTTTTAATGATACTTAGATTTAATTCCAAATTAAGAAAGTAGCAAAAGAATGCTTCCATCTATCACACCATAACTCTCTCTCACACAACCAAAAACGTACTCTTTCTCCGAAGATGACCCAGAATCACTTTGTCCCTCTTTGCGTGATAATTGTCACATTGTCGCTGTGAGATACAAGGTTAACTAATGATGAACGCATTTATGTTTGCTGGTAGGTGAACAGAAGAGGGGAAAAGAAAAACTAGTTACTATAGACACAGATTCACACCAAAATAATAGAAATGCTCATAACGATTATCATTCTGATTTCCACAGCTGATCATGTGGTCGCAGCTAGCATTTATAACTACCTCCTTCCGTAACGTTCTTCATATTTCCTTTGCTCATAGAAAATTTGACCAGACATGTCTTCATTCCTTTGAGGTTGGGGTCATTAGTAGTCCTGATAATGCGGTTTTCTGTGGACTTTAATCCAAGGCATGAGAGACACCCTAGGGAGGCTCCTACATTCCAGACACACTCCCGGGGAACCCACACTCCCCCTTGATAATCAAGATTGATCACCTCAGCCCCCAGAAAACCCCCCTTCTTTGTCTGCTGATTCACTGGCCTGAGGAACCCAAAGTGGCCAGACGGCGGTCTCAACTTCCAGTTTAAGGAAACCATTGCTAAGTCACTGGTGGAGACATTCCTTCTTTGGGAACTAAAACGTCCAGGCTAACAGAGCCTGACATTGTAGGGACAGGAAGCAGGACTTTCCTGGAGAATGTCACCATTCCCCAAGTAATCAGCCAGGCCCCTGGTAGCAGGTTGATTACAAAAGACATTTCCACAATGGAGAGCGCACACTTTGTTCTCATTAAAACAGACACTTCTTCTGGATACTGATTCACCTTCCTGACCTGCAGTGTGTGTGACAAAACCACAGCCCTGACTGTGAGGCTGGACTCAGCTGTGGTGCCTGCACCACAGGACTTTCCCTGACTGTGACAGAACACTCAAATGCAGAAAACTTATATCTTGAGGGCTGAATAGGGAGAGAGCTGAGAATCGCTTAGGCTGTTAACTAGTGCTGGTTTGCCCTCTGAGGGGACAGCAGGACAATCTGGGGGGAGCAGGGACTAAAGACATAGCAGCCAAAATCACTCCCCAGCTTAGGGAAACCCAGACTCCCAAGCCCTGGTCCCGCTGGCCCCCGTCACATGGGAGCTGCCTTCTTCAATCTGTAATTAGGCATTTCCCTGTCTCCCCTCTAGTTTTCCCTCTGGGAAGGGACACCTTCTTTGGGATTTCTTAATTCTCTAAGACTTTGTTCTAAATGAGGCACCATGTAGGCTGGCCTGGGGCACTCCCGGGTTGAACAGAGCCTCTGGGCTGGACTTTCAACCTGGGGATAGTTCTGCCACTCCGGCAGCCACCCAGGGTACGTTAGGGAGATCCAGGCCGCCATCCAAAAACACCTCCCAGGCAGAAAGACCCCAGCGATTGAGGGAGTTCTGTGACCTCTAGGAGTGCTCAGCATTGGAGGGCATTCAAAAGAGTCAGATGAAGGAAATATGGCTTTTCCTAGAGGCGTGGACACTTGCCGGTGTTCTGGTCAGTTGATCAGTTAGAGACCCACGCCAAATCCTTCAAGGCTGCCACGTGAGCGCCTGAGTCAGGCCACTTTGCAGTTACTCATTGTTTCAGCCATATTTATCCTGAATATCACACAACTGATGAGGTTCATGAAGTGAACTTCATGAGCACATTGTGACCTATGACTTTTCCTATGACATCTTGGGACCAAAATTAAACAAAAAATTCTGCCTTTACTCGAGATTTAAACAAATAAGTGATTGGGTTCTCTTATGGACTGAATTGTGTCCTCCCCTCCCCCAAATTCCTATATTGAAGCCCTAACCCCCAAGACCTTATAATGTGACTGTACTTAGGGGTGCCAGGGTGGGGCAGTCAGTGAACTGTCCAACTCTTGATTTCGGCTCAGGTCATGATCTCTCAGTTTGTGGGTTTGAGTCCCATATCGGGCTCTGCGTTTGACAGTCTGCTGTCCCCACCCCTCTCTCTGCCCCTCCCCTGCCCCTCTCTTTCTCTCAAAACAAATAAAACATTAAGAAAATTGAATATGACTATATTTGGAGATGGGACCTTCCACGAGGTGACTGAATTAAAATGAGGCTGCTAAAGTGCGCCCTGATCCAATCTGACGGGTGTCCTTGAAAGAACAGGAGTTAGGACACACACACAGACACCAGGGATGCATGAGCAGAGAAATGGCTGTGTGAGGGCACAGCGAGAAGGCAGCCATCTGCAAGCCAAGCAGACAGGCCTCAGATGAAAATAAACCTGCCAACCCCTTGATCTTGGACTTCCAGCCTCCAGAATTTAGCAGACTGAGACAGGTCCCTCAGATCAGCATATGTACGCGGTGTGAGTGCTGCGCATGTGTATGCGTGTTGGGTAAGCAGGTGGAGGGAGTGTGTTGGGAAACGACCCATGACCCATCAACTGCAATGGGGAAGGACTGCTGCCCCGATTCCACACCCAGCTTGGCCACTGCCCTCTCTCTTCAGGCCGCAGGACCCCTGCTGCAGGTGGGACTGGAGCCCTTGTGTCAAGGATGGAGAGAAAATAGAATCAGGGATGTGGGTCGGCAGTAGGATGGGAAGGAAGAAAGAAGCAAATTCATTTATAGTCTGCGGAGAGCCAACCAAGGATCCCGGTGGGAGACAGGGCCAGGCAGACGGCTTCGCTTTCCTAAATAGAACTCTGTTTTGACATTCTCCTTGCAGCTGTTCTCCCCCACGCCGGTCTGTCTCTCCAGGAGCGCTAATAAAAACCAGCAGACTTTTGCCTCTCACTGCGCCATCTGGTGGCTCTCAGGGAGAGGTGCGGTAGTTCTTGTGCACACAGCCCCCTCTCCCCAAAACTTAGAGAACCGCCTTGGGTTCTTTAAGAGCGACAGGGGAGGGAGTGTGTGTGGGAATACAGAGACCTTTGGGAAGAAAGTGATAGGGAAAAGAGCCCTGGACTGGAGGCACACGTGGACTCTGGCTCTGCATCTGATTAGCTGCATGATCTTGGGCAAGTTAATTCATCTCTTTGTGGCTAAGCATCTTCATGTTTAAAAAATACCAACAGGATTTTGGGAGGAGTCATGGAGAATGGAGATAAAAGTCCTGGAACAGGACAGGAATGTGATGCTTCAGTAAATGCTTCATCTCTCCTTCCCTTCTGCATTCTTCCTTGTATTCCTGCCTCCTCCGCCTCACAACAGCTGACATGGTTTTGTAAATAATCAAATGTTGTTACCACTATGGGCACTGCTCTCCTGATTTTAGTGATGGGGCTAGGTGACTGGAAAACCTGAATCTGCATGTGGGGAGAACAAGAGGCAGTGGGGCATGGGATTCCCAGCTGAGACTAGAGGACCCCCAGGCCCTGCCCTTGAAGAAATCAGAGCTAGTGTCTCAGGTCTGACCTTGACTGCTCATTTCAGAAGAAGACACTGCCTACCTATGATCGGAGACAGGAGGTGGGTGGGCACTGACGGTTATTTTACATTATTACTTCATGATCACCTGCAGGCCTGGGAATATTATGAGTCCATGAACGAAAGCAACATTGATAAGAACAAGAGTCAAAGGCACCAATTATCTAAATAATGCAAAGCAGACTAACATTATATATACATAGAACATTTTCAATTTGGGCTAAAGGTGAGAGGGAAGAGAGAGAGGAGACTTGCATGTTGAGGAGAGAGTTCAACACATTTGAAAATAACTAAAATATTTATCCCACGCATTAAAAAAGGCTGACGGTGTCTCTCCGGTATCTCACTGGGGAAGAGGGTATGTTTCTGTATATGGCAATTATTGCAGATGCCATGTGCTTTCCTGGGGGCCATTGTGTCTTCTCTAACACACTCTCCTTGGAATACATGATTTAGGCCGGCAAGGGTCCCAACCTAAGACCTAAAAAAATATTCACGACAGAGGGAAGAAGAATCCGAGACAGACCTTAACCCACCTAAGGCCCTGCAGTCTTAAGATCAATGACCTTGACAATCTTCAGTGCCCTTGGCTCACCCTTCTTGCCATATGGTGGGCCAACAGCCACTTCACATTGAACCCCCTCCTTTCATCTAATTCCTATGTCAGTGAATGACACCGTCATTAATCTACCTGGTTGCTCAAGTTCAGAGACCAGAACGGTGGGAATCCTAATCCCTGTTTTCTCTCTTCCTTACCCCTTTAGCAGACATCTCTAGTGTGCCGGGCCCAGTGTTCTTGACCTCATCTCTCTCCTGCATCCTCTGCTGGGATGGACCGACTCCCAGTAGGGTATCTGTAATCTGCCATCTGGGGACTGCCAGCCATACTCCTGGTGTCCCTGGCTCCTGCCTGAAGTGTCACACCACAGGACACAGGGTGGTGTCCCAGGGGCAAATGGTGCATCCTGGAAGGTGGAGTCCTTAACTTGTAATGAGGTTGTTCCAGTGACTACTCAGGTGTGATAAATTACTTCTACATTTGGGGGTTTAAAACAGTCATTTAAGTGGGCTCATGCATTATTTGGGTCAGTAGGCCACCTTAGGTGTGGCTTGTCTCGTCCCCCAAGGTCTGAGGCCGCAGTGGGGGAGATGGCGTTGGCTGGAGCGACTCCATGGTTGATCGTGCACTAGAATCACTGGCAAGAATCTTTATGCACAAGTCCGGCAGTTCGTGTGGGCTGGCGCCTGGGCCCCCAGTCAAGTACAGCCTCACACACGGGTTCCCTGTGTCCTGGGCTCCATTGCAGCATGGCGGCTGTAGGGTAGCTGACTTCTAACATGGCCGCTGATGGCTCTGAGCACAGTGCTTGGTGAGCAAGGCAGCAGCCGCTGAGCCTTTGACCACCTAGCCTTGGGAGTCACACAGCATCCCTTCAGCTGCCTTCTCCAGACCACGAGTGCATTATTAAGGCCAGTCTGGATTCACAAGTCCCCACTTCACGATGAATGAAACATCAAGGAATTTGGGGATATGTTTTAAAATTGCCACAGGCTAAACTTGGACCAATGGGAGACAGGAGCTAGAAGATACATTTTCCAGGGGGCACTGAGCCACCCAGGCGCCCCCTAAGCTGGCAGATTTTGTAAGAGATTTGATTCAAGAATATCACTCTGGGGGCGCCTGAGTGGCTCAGTCGGTTGAACATCTGACTCTTGATTTCAGCTCAGGTCATGATCCCAGGGCCGTGGGATCGGGCCCCTTGTCAGGCTCTGAGCTGAGAGTGGAGTCTGCTTGAGATTCTCTCTTTCTCTCTGCCTCCCTCCCCGGCTCGTGCTCTCTCTCTAAAATGAATAAATAAATAAACCAGATACATTTCCCTTTCCTCTCTTTAGATGACTGTCCTGAGATGCACTTTCTCCAACATTCTACCCACAGATATCCCGAGTGGCTGGCTGTGCGTCATTGCAGCTCATTTGAAGCATGGGCCCCGGTGGAAACACAGTGCTCCCCGTCATTCTGCCCTTTTCCTTCGCTCTCGCTGTCCTGCTATTATGCTTTCCAAATAAAGCACCCCCATTTCCAATCTTGCCTCTGGCCCTGTTGCTCCAGAGACATGGGCTAAGCTACCATCTGCAAATCCAATTGATCTGTTCTTTTGAATATCTTTTTTATCTATTCCCCTTTCTCCACCCACACTGACACTCACATGGGTCAGGTGTCATTTTCTCTTGCTTGGACCACAATATGCCTTCCTAACAGATCCTTTATGTCGACGCCAGTGAGTCTCCTCCATCAGCCCATACTAAAGGTAGAGTGATCGCTTTTATTTTAAGTATTTTTCATTTACTTTTTATGATTTTTTGAGAGAGAGAGAGAGAGAGAGAGAGAGAGAGAGAAAGACAGCGTGAGTGGGAGAGAGGGACAGAGAGAGAGAGAGAGAGAGAGAATCCCAAGCAGGTTTCACTGCTCAGCACAGAGCCTCAGGTGAGACTTGATCCCACGACACCGGGATCATGACCTGAGCTGAAATCAAGAGTTGGACACTTAACCGACTGAGCCACCCAGGCGCCTCCAGAGTGATGTTCTTGAAACAAATCTCATTTGCAAAATGTGCCAGCTTAGGGGGCGCCTGGGTGTCTCAGTCGGTTAAGCGTCCGACCCTTGATTTCACTCGACTGGGAGGTCATGATCTCCCATTTTGTGAGACTGAGCCCCAAATAGGGCTCTGCATTGACAGCGTGGATCCTGCTTGAGATTCTCTCTCTCTCCTTCTCTCTCTCTCTGCCCCTTCCCTGCTCGAGTATTCTGTATCTCAAAATAAATAAATAAACATAAAAAAACACTCCACAAAAAACAGAAAAAATATGTTAGCTTAAAGCCCTTTGGTGGCTCCTACTTGTCCTCATTATAAAACAGGGCTTCTCAGCCTTGCCACTTCTGACATTCTGAGTGGGATCCTTCTTTGCTGGGGGTCCTGTCCAGTGCCATGTGGAGTGTTTAGTGGCGTCTCTGTCCTCTACTCACTAGTTACAGTAGCACCCCACTCCCCAGCTGTGACAAGTAAAAATGTCTTCAAGGTGTCACCAAATGTCCCCAGGGTTGGGGGTTGGGGTGCAAATCGTCCTAGTGGAGGACCTGGGGTCTAAAGTAAGCGTATTGACCATGGCCCTGTGTGGGCCGGTGCTGGCTCCCCGATCCCGCCCTCTCCCAGGTTTCCATCCGACAGCCTCCATGACTTCTCTTAGGATCCTTCGACCATGCCAAGGCCTTTTCCTCTTAAGGCCTTTTTACTGCTGTTCCTCAGCCTGGAACACTCCCTCTTCTCCTACTTCCCTACGTCTCCAACACACACACACCTGCACCCAGGTCAGCTGGCTGACAATTTATTATCGGTTCTTAGCTGTAACATCACTTTTGTGAAGGCTCTTCTGGTCTCCTAAGCTGGGCTACTCCCAGAATGGCATCTGGGACTTCTCCTAGAACTCGTCACAACGACCATGAATCGATTAGCTTTGCAAAGTCTTGTTACTGCTTGTCAACTCCAGCAGAGCAGAAATGCTGTTCATCTTCCTTAGCACAGAGTGTGGCGAGTGACAGGTGCTCAATGCATTTGATAATGAATGAATGAATGAATGAATACTACTTACATGTACTCTTGGGAGTATCTTCAGATTGCTTCTTTTCCGTGCTTTAGAGTTTTCTCTGCCACAGCAAAGCAGGACCCTCACTCCAGGCATGGGCGGGCGAAGGCCCTATTCTCTGCTGTTTTACCAGCCAATCCATTTGCCTGATCCTGAGAATCTCTCCAGAGTCTGCCCAGCGTTCTGACCTACTCCTTTGCAAAGAATTTATGCAAGTATTATGCGGAGTACTCCAGAATTTTACCAGTCCCTTTGAGAGGCCAGAGGTGCACTGAGGATCAAATCAACGTCCAACATGAGGTATCTGATTCTTCGGATCCCTCCTTGGCTGTTATATCCACCAGCTGGGACTTCATTTGTCTTTTCTCGTGTCTCACTCCTGACTGCCTCCTACACACTCAAACAGGGAGACGCAAAATGTGGAATGATCCATTTTGGATCCTTTCTTGATGGAATGTAAGTCTTTAGGGGCACCAGCTGTGTCTGCATTGTGTTCAGTGTCCAGCGAGTCAGGGTTAAGGCCCAGTATTTTTACATTTAAGCACTTGCGGGGTTTGTGCTTATTTGAAGCTCTTGCTGGAAATGGCCAGTATGTTGATCTCTGAAAACCTGAAAAACATGTTAGGTCATTGTTTAGAAACGACTCTGGCAAACAGTTGTTGTCAACTGACTTTTCCAGTTTGCTGATGCGCTTTCTCAGGAAATCTCTGGAAAGCCGGAGGAGGACCTGCTAACTAGGGAAGCTTCAGTTTCCTTCAGAGCCGTGAGCTGTTGAATTCTTGTAGTCCTGGGTACCCTGGGATTTACTCCCCCTAGTGGTTTGACAAAATATAACTTCTCTTGATGAAAAGGACAAAGTTAAAGCCACAGCTCCCAGCTCTGAGCGGCTGTTCAGAATCTTCCAGTTGCAAATTAGGGATGAAATGAGATGATAAGTCCATGTGTCCTTTGAGAAAATAATGGGAAATGGGCTTATGGAGGTGGGAGGCGTAGAAGGGCAGACAAAGCCGCCTTATCTGGAATTCCGGTCCCAGATACATTTGCCTGGGACCTGCTCGACACTGCAATGCTGAGGATATTTTGGTGACAATGCCCCAGAAACAAAGGGAAGAGCCAAACACAATCTGAGGAAAAGCAAGAGAGCCTTCATGTCTCTTGGTGTTACCCTAGGATTTTCCAGTTTGGGGCAGGTGGATTTGTTTTATTTTGTTACTTTGTTGTTTCTTTTTCTGCAGGAACTGCCTTGGCCAATGATCTTCTCACATCCCTGAGTCGGTGAGGCAGGTTGTATGTAACAGGCTGCACTGAGCTGCAATTACTGTTGTTGGATCAGTCCGCCGGGGTGGGGGTGGGAGCACATTTAGTGCTGCATTTCAGAGTAAGAGCTGCTTTTAACTGGTTTTTTCTTAATCTACAACCTTTCGTGTTTTCTCATCACGAGGAGGATAGTTGCCCTTTCCTTTTGCCTTAACAAGCCCCAGACAGACAGCCGGGGAACCCACGATATCTGCTCCCTTAAGTGGTCCAATCACTAGACTCGATCTGCGAGCTAGATTTCTTCACTGTCTATGTAGGATGCCTAATGAAGGAACCGGCAACGCACGAGAGACAAAGTAACATTTAAACCTCAGGGCCCACTGCAGAGAAATAGCAGTTAAGTTCTTGGGGCAGTAGTTGGTCTTGCTGGTGTCCTAAAATCCAAGAGATTTCTCAGTTCAACTGGTGTTTATTGAAAAAGCACCTTTGGTGATTCTGATGTGAGAGCCACTGTCTAGATGTACATCAAAGCTAGTCAGCCAGCAGGTTCTGGTAGCCCCAGTGACATGGGACTGGCTGAGAAACAGGCTGCAGCCAGACTTCCCTCTGCTGGAACCTGAAAGCACCCGTTCCCTCCCAGCTCATCCTTGATTTCCCTCCTCTGTCTGTCTTCTCCTCGTGCCTCCCTCTAGGCACCCCAGGAACCCTCCCGTGGAAACCTCCTTCTGGCCTTCCACACTCCCCCCCCGGGCTGTCTCTGGAGGATCCCCATGTTCTCCAGCCCCATGTCTTCCTTCCTGCCCCTGCAGAACCTTCTGTGCCCTTTCCTGGGTTCCCTCCACTAGTGCCCACTTTGGCTTATAGCAGCTGATTCATTCCCCTCGACACCACCCCAAAAGGGTGTGTGATCTTTCCTCTTTGGGAGGCAGTGAGATAGAGCCATAGAGTAAGCTCCCAAAGACCCCTGAATCTGGTTCCTTATCTGTAAAATGGCAATAATTCCCAGCCCCATAGGAGTGATGTGATGTGAGACCATGTATGCTTAACCGACATGAAATAGGTGCTTAATGGTGGATCTGGATGAAGCCTAGAAATCTACACGTATTATGTCACTACAGGGGTTGGTAGTGGGTGGTGAGGACCACACTAAGAAATATTGGTTGTGATGGTGATTCTCCACTTTGGCTGAGCATTAGAATCATCTGGGGAGCTTTCAAAATGTTGAGGTGCCTAGGCTGAACCTGAGACCAATGAAATCTGTCTTGCAATGTGTGGGGAGTGTTAAGCTTTGGTATTTATAATGACCACTAGGTGATTCCAATGTGCAGCCAAAGCTAAGAGCAAAGCCTTGGAATCAGTAGGATGGAACTATAGTGACCTTGAGCAAATCACTGACCTCTGAGCCTCAGTTTCTCCCATCTGAAAAATGGGAATAAAATCTGTACCTCATAGTGTTTGATGATGTCGATTGAGACGATTCTGTACAGGACCTGACACAGTGCTTAGACCTTCCCGTCTGTTGAGTGGAATTAGGGGCTGGGTGGTCATGGTGGACATCAGAGATCCCTCAGCAGCCCTGGGTCCTTCCAGAGTGCCTCGGCCCTCTGGGCTCAGGGCTTCCCTGCCTTTTGCTGCTCTGGTTCCAGCAAGTTTATGAATCCAGCTCTGGCACAGCCCACCAGGAGCCTGGCTTCTCCCCATGGGTCAGGGCGGGCAGTTCATGCCAACGATCCTGTTTTAAAGCACTTAAGTCCATATGCTCTTCAGTTAAAAAAAATTAGTAACGATTGGGGAACCTGGGTGGCTTAGTCAGTTGAGTGTCCGACTCTTGGTTTCGGCTCAGGTCAAGATCCCAGGGTCGTAGGATCGAGTCCCACGTCGGGCTTAGTATGGAACATGGAGCCTGCTTGGGATTCTCTGTCTCTCTGCTCGTTCCCTGCTCATGTGTGCATGCACACACATTCTCTCTCTCTCTTGCTGTCTCAAAAATGAATAAATAAACTTAAAAAAACCAAAAATCCCCTTTTGGGACATGTGTGTAGAACACGTGGGTATGCATGAGTATGTATGAATGTGTGGGTGTGGGTTTTGAATGTGTGCATGGTGCCTGTGAACATATAGGGGTGTGTGTGTGTGTGTGTGTGTGTGAGAGAGAGAGAGAGAGGAGAGAGAGAGAGGAGGGTTGCATGTGCCAGCAGTTGTCAAGAATGAGGATTTCTTATTCTCCTCACCAGTCTCTAGATTCCGCTTTACTTTATCCTCCCCTAAGCCTTATGTAAACTTAAGACAACTCAGGTTGAGACCCCCTATTACTGTCAAAAGCCATTTTGAAGTAATTCAAGCACTCTGTTTCCATTCTTCTGGGAAATCCTTGCAGTCTTGGAAATCATAATGGCATTCTACGCTCATCTGTTGCTTTGTCAAATAACCTTCTCAACAAATAGATCTTGTCTCTTCTGTGCCCTCCCGGGGCTGGAGGGCGTGGGGGGAGTGGCCGAGAGCTGTGGACAGCCTGCCACATGCCAGGTTCTGTGCTATTTTACTCTTTTTACTGTACTACACTGGGAACTGGTCTTTCTTTTCCTTTCTTTTCCACTCTTCTTTTGTCCTTGCCTTTGAGCCTTGAGCAGGCGTTCCTGGTATTGGGTGACAGGCAGTTTCTGTCTGAGGCTTGGTGTAACTCGATTGTCATCCTCTGCCTTGTGCTCCGTCTGTCCCAAGACAAATGTCTCCTCATCGGGAAAAGGGCCTAGACCTTCTTTAGCTTGGTTGTTTACACTCAGGACTGCGGAGCAAGGTGCTGCCGTTCCTGAAAGGGGGAGGGCATATTCTGAAGAACTGCTACAATTTTCTACATTTTGACAGCATGTAGGTTGGGGCATAATTTCAAATTTGGTTTATCTGAGTTTTGTTTAAATATTTGTCAGGTTGCTAGAGGATTCTTCAATGGGTCAGGACTTCCAGTAAGATAATGCAATAAACTGTAGGCACATGGAGAACCTCACATGGTCTGTCTTTCAATTAAGAGTATTATGGCTGCGGATAGCATAATCACTCTGATTATTTCTGGGCTTCCTTGAGAGGGGTGTGCATTTTCTGTCTCCCGGCCACGGGGCCTGCTCAGCCTGCTAAGGCGCCAGCGGAAACCAGATGTCCAGCTGTCAAGTTTTGAGGGATAAGGTTAGAGCAGACGGGGTGAGGCCAGGCAATAATTTGGAGGGGAGGGCGATGCAATTGGTCTGAGAGAGAGAACAGAGAACATGTCTATAGTTAAGTACATAATTTCTTTTCATCTGTTACCAAAGTGATACGGAAATAGTTACATAGACAGTCTCCATTTCACGGACACAGCTCCTTCACATGGGCCAGCGTGGTTTTTATGTTGCCAGCCCTTGGCTTCCCTGGTTTGCCTTACTCAGAGTATTGTTCCAAACGCTTTTCCCCAGAGTATCATTTGAAACGCTGATTAGTAAGGTAAATTCGTAGAACTCTTCTGGATTCTTTTGAGTTTACATAGGTCATATAAATACTTTAAAAGCCATTTTATTATCATTTCCAATAGGCTGCTACTTCTTTTGTTTTCTTACAAACATGTAAGGAATGACATACGTACCAGAAGGTCTATAAGTACTGCATTCAGGGACAATAATTTTCATCTTCAATTCATCCAGGGGAAACATCCAGAGAAACTCACATTTTTGCTAGTTTTTGTTAATGCTGTGGCAGTATTTCAACCACAGGATCCTCTGGAAGTTTTATCATCACAGAAAGTGATGAACATGTCATTATTCAAAGCTCCATTGTTTTTTACCTTCCTAGAGGCAGAAATTACAGCAGCTTTCAAAATCTATTAAAGCAGATTACACATGAATGCATGGGGGTTCAAGGCACTTGAACAGTTTTCTCCCCCATTGTGTTGGTATCTCTTAGAATCTGGATTTGGGGACTGCCTGGATTGGCTTGGAAAGGAAACTGGGAATCTCAAGATCTGTCTGGAAAGCGGGAAGAAGAATCCGTGGTAAGCAAAGAACATCAGTCTGGAATTGTTTGTTTTTTCAACACTAGTTCCCTAGTGTGGATGTACCCAAGTTTCTCAAGACAGGAGCCATAAACACCGCACGGTTGTGGCCATCAGCCAGGGGCCGTTCCCTGCTCACCTCTTCCTTCTGCTCTTTCTCTTTCTCGAAGCAGTTCTCTTACTTGCTTGTGCACAGGCTCAGCCCAGACCTCTTCTTTGAGGCCTGTCATTTGAGGAGGTTATTTTAGTTCACGGCGATGTGAGTTCAGGGCAGCTGGCTTGCAGTTCAGAGTCCCTGCCGCGTACTGAAGGCCAAAACCATGAAATCAAATACACAAGAAAGTCTCGGTGCTGTCCTGAGCTTCTAGGATCTGCCTTCTTACATAATTGTCCCCTTCAGTGATTTCAAAACAAATGAGGGCAGAGAGAACCTGGAGAGACAAACAGGGCCCCGTGAGCAGACCTGGTTTGCAACTATCTGTGAATTAGTTTTAGCATTCCTTATTCCCTCTTGTTAAAAACAAGACAACAGGCCCCCAATACAGTCACTTATGCTAAGCCCCACGTCAACAAACCGAAGCTCGATTTAATTACTGTTTCAGTTCTCCTAGAAATAGAATCTTGAACCAGTCACGTGGAATCCCCTGATTGGCATTAGTTAGGTAACCTGCCTCACAGACCCCGGCCGGGCCCTAAAGGACAGCGACCTTGCCATCAACAATTCCCTTTTTGTCTGGTATCATTTCCTTGTTCCACCCTTCTACCTATAATGGTCTTTCATTTCGTACTACTCCTTGGAGCTCCTTCCTGTCTGCTAGATTGGATGCTGCCTGATTCATCAATTGTTGAATAAAGCCAAGAAAACCTTTAAAATGTACTCAGTTGTTTTTTGACACTATATATATATATTTTTTAATTTAAAATTAAAAATTTTTTAAATGTTTATTTATTTTCGAGAGGGGGGGAGAGGGAGGTACGAAGAGAGAGAGAGGGAGACACAGAATCTAAAGCAGGCTTCAGGTTCCAAGCTGTCAACACAGAGCCTGACATGGGGCTCAAACCCACGAACTGGGCGATCATGACCTGAGCCGAAGTCAGACGCTCAACCGAGTGAGCCACAAGGTGCTCCATGTGTGCTTTTTGGAACTCTACTTTGAACTGGTTAAAATCTCATACTGGTTCCCTCATTGATGAATTCATGAAATCATTGATGTGTTTTCATTTTATATTTGTATGAGAGGCATGATTTTTAACCTCTTAAGATATATCTTTTAACATTAGGTACATACTATGTGCAGCACTTTTCTAGACGCTGATGGGAAGGGGGGAGGCGAGACTTTTCTGTCCCTGCAATGGACTTTCTAGCTGGACTAAGAATCAAATCGACACGAGACATATTAACAGGAGAAAACCAAATATAATGGTGCAGCTACAAGGAACCCACATCGACGTGGAAATTCCAAAGGCAGGCAGAATGAGGTATGTCATTCTGAACTAGAGAAGAGAGCTGAGGCCTGGGACTTCAAAGGGAAGGAATGTACTTCACAGGAAGATGAAAAATAGTAAGTGTTTGGAAAACAAATGTTTGCTGGGTCAGACAGAGACAACGGGGCACAGAGGACGTTGATCTAACAGGCCTGCTGGTCCTCTGTGTCCACTACACCTAGTTCCTATTGTACTGTTCTTATCTACGGAGATAACTCTCTTCCTGGAGCATGTTCTCTATCTAAATTATTTTTAGGCTGTTGAGGGGGGAGGTAAAGAGCTTTCCCTGAATCTGCTGAGTTTGATTGGTTTTTCTGGTGTGTGTGTTTTTTTTAATGTTTATTTATTTTTGAGAGACACAGACAGAGTGTGAGATGGAGAGGAGCAGAGAGAGAGGGAGACACAGAATCCAAAGCAGGTTCCAGGCTCTGGAGCTGTCAGCACAGAGCCTGACATGGGGCTCAAATCCACAGACTGTGGGATCATGACATAAGCCGAAGTCGAACGCTCTACTGACTGAGCCACCCAGGTATCCCGGTTTGATTGTTTTTTTAATTCAAAATAATCTTCTTGCCAAAGTGGCCCATCTTGGGGTGGTCTGCCTTTGGCTCCCTACATAAGGTGCTTGGTGCGTTTATTTAACAAACACAGAATACATTTTTGAATGCTATGTGCTGTTTTAAGTGCTTTATAAATGTTAACTAATTTAATCCTCAAAACAACCCTATATCACTTACCCTATATCCCTTCAGCCCTTATTAGCCCATCTTAACTAACTGAGGCTCACAGTCCTGGTCAAGGTTGTGTCATCACTAAGTACGAGGGCTGGGAGCTCAGGTGCAGACTTGTGTGAGGCTGAAACACACTGGCCTTCCCGTGGCAATAGGGCTCCCTAGAGGTGAGCCTGGGGGTGAGATGAGAAAGGGACCCCGACTTTGTTTTGTGGGAAGCTGTGAGAAATAAGCCCACTTGTTACGGAAACTGGTCTGGATGACCCAGCAGAAGGCCCTAGCGGCACTCGGAGATCTTGGGAGGCAGGAGGTTTATTTGACACTGGTCGGCTCAGAGGAGATCCTTCTCCAGAGATCTGAGTCTTAAGCTCAGCAGAAGGAACAATTTATCAGTCTGTTACTTCCGCATTCCTCATTAGCAGTAATCTGGCGGGTGACAAGCAGGGTGGGAAGAAGAACCTGGAAGGTGGAGTCTTTGATCATGGTCAGGAATTTCCTTATCAGTCCTGCTGGCCATCTTGTAACATTTTTTTTCCCTATCACACTGACCCGATCAAAGGAAGCGAGGCTTTAACCAACGTTCTTGTAAGAGAAGGTGTCTGATGGACAGGCACCCTTGGGGCAGTTACAGCAGGCGTTTTATCTCCTAGCGTGAAGTCCCTCCCCTGACTCCCCTTTGGCTGAGTACTGCAGAGCTTACAGCCTTACCGGGAAGTCCCCTATGCCCATGTAAGGACAAAAGTACATTCCTTGAGGTGACACAGAGATTTCCGTTCTTTGGTGCATGCACATTGCAAAGCTCCAGAAAAATAAGCCCGAGAAATGGAGAGGGGAAGAAGAACCTGACAGCGACGTGTCTAAGGGGTTGGGACTCCACTGTGTGTGTTGGGGGTTCATATGTATTTCCAGTAGGTTTATTGTTAACTAGACAGCACAGCTTTTATTTGGTATTTCTGAAAATGAATCATTTCACTTACTCCTCACAGAAGCTGCACCTTTTAAATAAATGTTTATTTATTTATTTGTGTGTGTGTGTGTGTGTGTGTGTGTGTGTGTGTGAGAGAGAGAGAGAGAGAGAGAGAGTCTGAAGCAGGGTCCAAGCTGTCAGCACAGAGCCCAACGAGGGGCTCGAACCCATAAACTGTGAGATCATGACTTGAGTAGAAGTCAGATAGCTTAACCGACTGAGTGACACAGGCAACCCGGAAGCTGCATCTTTAAGGAGCAAAAGGATTGTATTGACAGAGGGGAGGGGCTATGATACATGGGTTCCGCAGAGAAGCCCCCAGCCATGGGTCTGCACTCTATCTGGGCGGTGTGGGGCGTTGCTCTGACTGGTGTGATGACCATTGTGCTGTGTTTCTGATACAAGTGAACTTAAAATATTGCTCAACTTCTTCTGCCGAGGACCCTCTTCCTCCTCAGAATATATAACTTAGCTTATTATTTTTTTAAAATTTATGGTCACCATGCCCCTGGGAGAGTCAAAGTGACAGTGGGATAGGGCAGGGGGTAGGGCACACTTGGAATCTGTGGGACTTGGGTTCAGATCTAAGTTCTGTCCTTTAATGGGGAATAAGATGAGAATCCACTTAAATTAACATTAAATCTCAGTGGGATTAAGTAAATGCTTCCATCTCTCTTCCCGCCGGCTGTGAACAAGATCTCAGCAAGGCCTTGGAGCTGGGCGAGAGACTCAAGCGTCCAAAGGATGCAAGAGGGGAGAGGAAATTGCTTTCCAACGGGCCCGAAAAGATGGTCTCCCTGCAGTTGCAGCTGCTGGAGGGCTGGTCCTGGGGGCTGAGCCGCAGCCTCCACACGTGGGGGAGGAGACAGACTTACAGGCTGCCAGACGGAGATCTTCCGTGACTGACAGATCCCAATTGACCAACCTTCCGATTCCTGTTCCAGGGCAAAGGTCACTCAGCCAGTTGAATCATCCTTTTTTTTTTCTTCCTTTCCAGCTTTGTTTACCTTATAAGGACGGTCACCATTTACAAAGTCGAAAGTGCCTGTTGTCTTCCCCTCGATTTCAACAAATAGTTCCCTGAACCAGAACGGTCCTTGTGAAAGATGGCTGGGCATTCCATCTTGCTGGCTGCCGTCTCAGTCCTGTCCGCCTGTCAACAAGGTAGGTCTGGGGCAGTGTGTGTGTGTGTGTGTGTGTGTGTGTGTGTGTGTGTGGCAGAGGAAGGGCTGCCTGGTGTTTGAGTTCCACACTTACTTGCTGGTGCCCATGAGTGCATGAATGCACAGTCTGCTCTGGGTCATCAGCGCCTCTTTCCCTGGGGACAGATTTGAAACATTTCCAAGGATCAGTTCTCCCCAAAGGGACGTGGTAGTGGGCTTTCTGAGCCCAGCGGTTCTGCACTGTTTGTGGTTCCAACCCACAGCCCAATTCAGATGAGGTTAGAAGTGCACTAGCTAACCTGGGGGAAGTGGGCTATAAATATTAATGTGGAATGTGCCAGAGGAAACATTGTATCTGCTTATAAACCAGGGCTCCCGTTTCTTGAACACTGATCTTTTAATTAATGTTTTCTTAAATAAACTGCCTATGGCAGATATGATTATCAGGTTTAAAAAAAATCTCCAGAAACATGAGCTTCAGGTTAAGTGACAAATGTTTTAAAGCACTGTCCCACTAGGATTATTCGCCATCTCGATTGCCTGTTATGTAAAGGGCATTTGCTTCACGGGGGTCACATTTGCTCAGTTCTTATCATCTTACCCATGATCACCAACTTAACCTGCTAAGTGGGGAAAAGAGTCTGGGCGCTGGCGAGCAAGACTTGGAGCCAAGCACGCATATTTCTTTATTTTTCCAAGCGCGCTCCTACCAGGAAAGAGGGCAGAGGTGCGGACTGCTCAGGGTGCACAGAAAGCTCAGCTGTGGGTAAAGTCCAGACCCGCATGCACACTCCATGACTTGCCTAACCGGTCTGTTTTACGAGTTTACGAAACTGTTATGCCGTAAGACACACATTTTGTGGTTGGATTCACAGTCTCTTCTGGAGTAGTGGAGAAGAGCAGGATTTTTATCACCAACTAAAGCAGCACTTAGGTCTCAAATGCCCCTGTGCTGACCCGATGGTTCACATACCCCTGCACGTGAGCACTGCCAACCCCATGTGTGCCCTCATTCTGCTGCTGCAGGGAGCCCGGGGGCAGGTCCCGGAATCCTCCAGGCTGACGGAGCGGTTTCTGTTTGCTGATGGGTGCAGGGCCCAGCAGGAACTTTGGACAGAGCTTAGGTGGGGGGTGGGGGTGAGAGGAGAGGAGGCCGGACAGTGGTGGCTGGTGGTGTTAGGAAACAGAATTGAACAGGGTAAAACGTAGAGGTCTTATTAGTTTAGGGGCGCCTGGGTGGTTCCGTTGGTTAGGGGTCCAGCTCAGGTCATGATCTCACGGTTTGTGGGTTCGAGCCCCACGTCAAGCTCAGTGCTGACAGCTCAGAGCCTGGAGCCTGCTTCAGATTCTGTGTCTCCCTCTTTCTCTGCCCCTACCCCACCCGCAATCTCTCTCTCTTTCTCTTTCTCTCTCTCTCTCTCTCTCTCTCTCGCTCGCTTGCTCTCAAAAATCAATAAACATTAAAACAATTTTTTAAAAGATCTTATTGGCTTTTTAAAATGAATCCTGAATCAGGCAGCATCCCATCTAGCAGGTAGGAAGGTGCTCTGGAGAGCTGTACAAAATGAGAGACTTTTACAGGCAGAAGGGAGCAGAACAGGAAGTTGCTAATTTGTGACTATTTGTGGCAAAGTTCATCTTCGTTTAGAGAATGGCAGGAGTCTGTCAGGCAGATTGCCTCTGTAGTGCTAACCACCTAATTGCAGATTGGCTGGTTTAAGATACCACATTCAGGAGAGGTTGAAACCATAATTAAGTGCAGTGTTATGTCTCGAGTTGGTGATGTCAGCTTAGCATGGATGACTCCATTTTGGGCCTGTTGTCTCTTTTTTAACAGTGGTACAGAGAGAACGTTTACTGATTGGGTGGGGGAGAGAGAAAGAGGGAAAGAAAGAAAGAGAGAGAAGACATAACTGGTTGGCAATAAGAACCAGAGTTTGCTGCTTCTACAGAAGTCTGGTGTTTATGGAGAGGGGTCACCAAGTACCATGGTGGAAGTGGGATGAGTTTTGAAGACAGACAATACTATATCTGTCCAATTCAGTCACTTACCAGCTGGGTGCGCCTGGCCAGGGTGTTCTGTCCTTCAGTGTCCTCATCAAAGAGGGCCAAGCAGGGGCGCCTGGGTGGTTCAGTTCGTTGAGTGTCTGCCTTTGGCTCAGGTCATGGTCTTGCAGTTTGTGGGTTCAAGCCCCATGTTGGGCTTTGCACTGACAGTGCAGAGGCCACCTGGGATTCTGTGTCTCCCTCTCTCTCTCTCTGCTGCTCCCCTGTTAGCTCTCCCTCTCTCTCTAAAATAAATAGATAGATAAATAAATAAACAAACATTAAAAAAAGGAAGATCAAACAGGACACTGGGTGAGAAGGGTCCACTGGCGCCCTTGGCCTGGGATTGGCTCTCCGCACAGTCAGGCTCCGTCCTCGCTGCTTCCCCACAGAGAGAAGCTTCTGCTGGGCTGCGAGGCAGCCACATAATGGCGTGGAAGGCCAGCTAGGGCTGGGCAGGGGAGGGGGCATGGTGGGACAGGAGGAGTTCTCAATTCACTCTACCCGGCACACGTGTGCCCCTCTGGAGAAAGTGAGGAGACAGGAAAGGCAGGCAAAGAAAAAGGAGAGTATTCTCAAGTAGGTTTTTTTTTTTTTTAACATGTATTTTTGAGAAAGAGACAGAGTGTGAGCAGGGGAGGGGCGGAGAGGGAGAGGGAGACACAGAATCTGAAGTGGGATCCAGGCTCTGAGCCGACAGCACAGAGCCCAGCATGGGGCGTGTGAACTCATGAACCACGAGATCATGACCTGAGCTGAGGTCAGATGCTTAACTGGCTGAGCCACCCAGGCGCCCCTCAGGAAGCTTTTAAGTGATGTTAGGAGGGGAAAGAAAATGGACGCTCTCCAGAAAAATCTTCGCCCTCATCATGTCATCCCTGTGGTAGCCAAGGTCGCTAAGGGCCAGACCTGAAAGAACAGAGAGGGGCTTCTCCTTGAGGCTGTGCTGCCCCAGCTGAATCCTGCCTCCTGGGGCTGCGGGTGGGCTGGGTGGGGGGCATTCAAACCGCTCTGCCCTTGACTGAAGCTCTTTCCTCACACGTGCTGCCGTTACAGGCGGTGCACCTGGCTGCACAGCCATGAGGAGACGGCCCTTCCAGAACTTTCGTGGGCTCACAGCTTCGCTCTGGGTTCTCGCACCGTCGCGTGTGGAAATCGACGTGCGCGCATCTTTCACGGTTCCCCTCTTACAGTTGGAGGCGAGAAGGCTTCCCGAGTGTTTTCCCCAAGTCTGTGGAGCAACTTAGAAACAATGGGGGCAGCGGGCTGCAGATCGGCCTGAGCCTGCAGATTTTCCCCGCTGCAGACAGATCTCCTTTTTGGCTCCAGGCTGGCCCGTGAGTTATTGGCCCCTCTGGATTTATGCTGCCTTGGAGAGGATTTAGCCTGGGATTGGAAACAGTGCCCAATCCCCCATTTCCTGCATCTTTGCTGTGCTTTCTCTCTGGCTTCAGTGGTGTCACTACGGTTTGAATGAGAGACTCTAGTCCTAAGCATTTTTAATTTTTAAAAAATTATTTATTTAGTCTTTTATTTAGTTTTGAGAGACAGAGAGAGACAGTGTGAACAGGGGAGGGGCAGAGAGAGAGGGAGACACAGAATCTGAAGCAGGCTCCGGGCTCTGAGCTAGCTGTCAGCACAGAGCCTGACGCGGGGCTTGAACCCACGAACCATGAGATCATGACCTGAGCCGAAGCCGGATGCTCAACCGACTGAGCCATCCAGGCGCCCCTCTAGTCTTAAACATTGACACCCGTTAGATGTTCTGCTATAGCTTTTAGATTCTGAGCAACAGTTTATTTGTAGCAGAGAGGAATTCAGGGGGAGGGAAGAGTCCCACTCTGTGAGGCCTTACTAACCCAGACTCACTATTTACTGACTTGTCAGAGGGAAGATTGTATTGTGTCTCCGGAGGAAATACGTCACACCTGATACTGTCACACAAGCTAAAAACTTGGTGTGGAAAAGAAAACTAGTGTTGAAATATGAGCAAGTAGGAATGGACATGGAAGTATTAAGACAAGTGAGACCAGAATAGTGTTGGAGGGAATGGGGAAGGAACTGAAACTGGAAGAAATAATCTGAAGGGAACTAATAGATCCCAGAACTAATTATGGTGTGAAAAGAGGGCAATAAGGACAGGAGGTGAGCATAACTGACCAGGGAGGAGGTGTGGGTCTGACAGTGAACGAGGTTTACAGGACTGACCGTCAGATGTAAGTGACTCTGGCGTCGGGGTTGGGGGATCTAATGCAACAGCTGTGGCCAATGAACGACAGCAAAGTCATAATCATTTTATAGTAAGGAAACTGAGTCAGATTAGGGAGCCATCATCCCCCAAAGTTTTCCTGTGACCCTCCCTCCTGGCTTTCATCATGTCCAGGCAGTCACTGATCTGTTTTAGGTCACTGTGGATTCATTTGTATTTCTTAGAATTTTATATAAATGAAACTATACAATAATACTCTTTTCTGATCTTGCTGCTTTCATTCAGCATAATTAGTTTGAGGTTCATCCATGTTGTTTCATGTATCAATAGTTCATTCCTTTCTTTTTCTTTAAGTTTATTCATTCGTTTTGAGAGAGACAGAGACAGAGTGAGTAGACAAGTGGTGAGGAGCCCCAACGTGGGGCTCGAACTCATGAGCTGTCATGACCTGAGCTGAAACCAAGAGTTGGACACCTAACCGACTGAGCCACCCAGGCACCCCAACAGTTCATTCCTTTTTACTGTCTAACAGTATTCTATTGTGTAGATATGCCACATATACCATAATTTGTTTATCCATTAGCTTATTGATCAATGTTTGTGTTAGTCAGGGTTCTCCAGAGGAGCAGAACCAGTACAGCAGTGCACACACATACACACACACACACACACACACACACACTCACACAGAGGCATTTATTTTTTTAAAAATTGGTTTATGCCATTGTGGGGGCTGGAAGCTCTGAAATTTGCAGGGCAGGCTGGTAGGCTGGAAATTCCAGCAAGAGTTGATGTTGGTGTATTGAGTCTCAAGGCGGTGTAGAGGCAGAATTCTTTTCTTTTTGGGTAATGTCCATCTGGTCTCTTCAGGCCTTCAGCTGCTGGGATGAGGCCCACCACCTCAAGGAGGGTAATCTGCTTTACTCAGAGTCTACAGATGTAAATGTTAATCACATCCGAAAATTATCTTCACAGAAGCATCTAGACTGGTGTTTGACCAAACAGCGGGGCACCGTGGCCTAGCCTACTTGACACAAAATTGACCATCACAGAGTTGTTCCTAATTTTTGGCTATTATGAATAAAGCTGCTATAAACATTTGTATACAAGTCTTTGTATGGACATATGATTTAATTTTTCTTGAAGAAATAACTAGGCTTGGAGTGACTGGCTATATGATCTATGTATGTCTAACTAAAAATCCCTTCCAAATGGTTTTCCAAAGTGATTATACCGTTTTACATTCCTGCCGGAGTCTTTGGGAATTCTAGTTGTCTTATAGCCTCACCTGTCTTTTTTTAATGGATATGGCCTGTCTTTTGAACTTTAAACATCTTAATAGGTATACAGTGGTATCTAATTGTGGTTTAAATTTGTGTTTTTCTAATGAATAGTGATGTGCCTCATTTTAATCATTAATTCCTCTATACTTGCAGGTTATTTTGCTGTGCATGTAGGAAAGGCAAGATTAAAATACAAAATTACACCCCCAGCAGTCTCTGGGTCACCAGACTTTGAGCGAATATTTCGTGCACAGTAAGTAATGCTTCCCCCGCCCCTCAGGGGTCTGGGACTGCCACATCTAGATGTTTCTGATCAGGGGAAAGATGTGCAGAGAAGGTATCTCATTACAAACTAGTGTTCACAGCCATGTCCCTTCTCATGATGCTTGAAGCTTGAAGTACGTGGAGTCTCTACCCACCTAGATTATGAATTCAGAGGATGCGTTTACAGAGAAGGCGGGGGTCTTAAGAAAGACTGCTATGCATTGCTCAGCATGGCAGTTTGGTTAAGGAGTCCCTTCAGTGCCCTTGGAATTCAGTAGCCCCAAGCGGGATTAGCTATGACATCAATCTTCTATCTTTATTTTTCCTTTCCACTTGAAACAGAGGTGGGTCATTACCATCCTCTGCCCATGAACCATTTCCTGAAATGCAAAAGGTATAAGAATGAGAAAGCCTCCCATTTCTTACATATTTGTAGGGATTTTGATGATCTTGTCTTTTCAGATCCTTACAGAATGTCCTACCATGAACACCATGAGCTTAGCTGCTGCAGATTCTAGATCCTTTTTACTTCATCCCCCAAATAAGTGCTTTTAGAAACATTGCACATGTCACCATTTATATGTCATTCCGCTCTTTTGTTAACTGTGGGATTTTTCATCTATATCATGAGTGACGAGGGCCTATGATTTTCCTTTCTTATATGATGCTTGTCTCATTTTGATATCAAGAT
Source organism: Helogale parvula (assembly GCA_004023845.1). NCBI lineage: Eukaryota > Metazoa > Chordata > Mammalia > Carnivora > Herpestidae > Helogale > Helogale parvula. The sequence goes on from PJEM01013727.1 coordinate 23,261, forward strand.
TATACTAATCTCATGCAATGAGTTAGAGAATTATTTTCTCAGGGAATTTTAATAAGATTGGAAGACTGTGTTCCTTCCAAGTTGTTAGAATTTACCTATAAAATGATCTGAAGCTGATATTTTCTTTGTGGAACAAGTTTTAACTATGGAATTTGATTTCCTTAATGATAATCAAGTTATTCAGCTTTTTATTACTTCTTGAATCATTTTGGGCAAGTCATGATCCTTGAGCTACTGCATTGTTCTCTTGTCCGTCTCTTTGCTTCAACAAGGGTTGTGCAGACTATTAGGCTTGAGCATATGGGATGAATACCACTGTTAGTAGAAGAGCTAGTTTAAAGAAGTGCAAAGACTTTTTTTTTCCCAACAAAATTTTATTGTGGTAAGAACATGTAACATGAGATATATACCTTCTTAAAAAATTTAAATGTATAAAACATTACTGTTACTAGAGGTACAGTGCTATACAGCGCATCTCCAGAGTCTGATCTCTTACTTGACTAAAACTTTATGCTTAAGATATGAATTTCAGTAACAGTGATCAACACAGTGAGAAAGTATTTCCATTTCAATGGTCTTTGAATCTTTATAATTATGTCAAGTGGAAAGAATTGGTTTGGTGCCAGGATGTCCCAACTTCGATATTTATTTTTATCAGAGTAATGCGTGTATGTAGTCTGAAAATCAAGGGAGGTTCCAAGCTTGAAAGCACTAGATAACTCTCCGTGTTGCCAGTCCATCCTCAGAGATAACCATTGGCCCCCTTGTGACTGTACTTTTGGGATTTACTTCCATATTTCTAAACACTATGCTTTCACTGCTATTTATTGATTCACAAGTTTTAGACATTATCAATCAGCTTCCTTTTATGGAAGAATTTCATGTATCTCTACTTCCTCTTTTCCTTACTCTGCCCTCCAGTACATCACTTTGTTGAGTTAAACCAATAGCCAATGTTTATATTATTGTAATTATAAGTAATGTTCAAAGCTGAGTCCAATAATATACTATGATTTCCTCCCCTTCTTGTGAATTTTTTGTTTTACCTGGGATTAATGATTGCTTCATTGTTTATTTGTTTGCTTAGTTTCATCCTCAAATCTTTAACAGAACTGAAAGGTCTCCTCTTAATACACTCAAATACATTAATCTAGTAATGCCATTTGTTTTTTCCTTGAATCATCTTTATTTGAGTCCTCCATTTTTTTTTTTTTTTGAGCCCTCCATCTTTCTGCTTCCATCTGGAGGTTGCTCTTTAAACATGCTACATGCTGTCATTGTGGGACATTTTGTCATCATCCTAGGAATTTCCTTTTTATTTTTCTGATTTGGATTGCCTCTTTCCTGGGTCTTCTATTTTCCTATTTACTGGTTTTTTTCTCTCATTTTGGCAGAACACACCCTGTGGGAGTTTCCTGAGAGAGGGTGAATAGTTGGTCAAATTTTGAGACGTTCTACTTCTAAATATGCCTTTATTCTGCCTCACAGTTGATTGATGGCTTGGTTAGGCATATCTTTTTGTGTTAAAAATCCTTAGCATCAGAATTTTGAAAATATTCCTCTATTATTTCCTAATTTCCACTGATACTGTTGTGCTGTTTTGTGTTATTCTAATTCTTGACTTTTTTGTTTGGAAACTATGGAAGCTTTAGGATCTTCCTTTCATCCCAGTGTTCTAAGATGTTATGGTTCTGTGCTTGCTTGGACACATTTGTTTTCACTGTGATGAACCCTACATGAGGCTTTTTCACAACTTGAAAACTCATGTCTTTCTGTTTTGGAATTTTCTAAAAAATATTTTTCCCCTGAATTTCCTTTACTTAATTTTCTCTGTTCTTTTATTCTTAAAATCTATATTAGTTGTATGTTGATCCCTGGATTGGCCATCTAGTTTTCTTTTATCTTAGGTTTTTCATCTTCTTGGACTTTTGTTCTTTCTGGGAAATTTCTTGAACTTCTGTTTACTGATCTTTTATGTATCTTATTAAGTATTTCTGTATTAACTTATTTAAATCCAAGTTAGTTAACATGTAATGTAATAATAATTTCAGGAATAGGAGTTAGTGATTCATCACTTACATATAACACCCAGTGCTCATCCGAACAAGTGTCCTTTTAAATGCCCCTCACCTCTCTAGCCCTTCCCCCCTACCCAACACCCTGCCAGCAACTCTCAGTTTGTTCTCTGTATTTAAGAATCTCTTATGGTTTGTTCCCCTCTCTGTTTTTGTATTATTTTTGCTTCCCTTCCCTTAAGTTCATCTGTTTTGTATCTTAAATTTCACATATGAGTTAAATCATACAGTATTTGTCTGTCTCTGACTAACTTGTTTTGCTTAGCACAATACCCTTTAGTTCCATCCACGTTGTTACAAATGGCAAGATTTCATTCTTTTTGATCGCTGAGTAATATTCCATTGTGTATATGTACCACATCTTCTTTATCCATTCATCCACCAGTGGACATTTGGGCTCTTTCCATACTTTGGCTATTGTTGGTAGTGCTGCTATAAACATTGGGGTACATGTGCCCCTTCAAAACAACACACTTGTATCCCTTGGATAAATACCTAGTGGTGCAATTGCTGGGTCGTAGGGTAGTTCTATTTTTCTTTTAATGTTTATTTATTTTTGAGAGAGACACTCAGAGAACGAGCAGGGGAGGGTCAGAGAATAAGGGAGACACAGAATCAGAGGGAGGCTCCAGGCTCTGAGTTGTCAGCACAGAGCCTGACGCGGGGCTCAAACCCATGAACTGTGAGATTATGACCTGAGCTGAAGTCAGCTGCTAAATCAACTGAGCCACCCAGGCTCCCCAGTAGTTTTATTTTTGTTTTTGAGGAACTTACATAGTGTTTTCCAGAGTGGCTGCACCAGTTTGCATTCTCACCAGCAGTGCAAAAGAGATCTTTCTCCCCATCCTCACCAACATCCATTGTTGCCGGAGTTGTTAATGTTAGCCATTCTGACTGGTGTGAGGTGGTATCTCATTGTGGTTTTGATTTGTATTTCCTTGATGATGAGTGATGTTGAACATTTTTGCATATGTCTGTTGGCCATTGGATGTCTTCTTTGGAGAAATGTCTATTCATGTCTTTTGCCCATTTTTTCACTGGATTTTTGGTTTTTGGGTGTTGAGTTTGATAAGTTCTTTATAGGTTTTAGATACTAACCCTTTATCTGATATGTCATTTGCAAATATCTTCTCTCATTCCATTGCTTGCCTTTTAGTTTTGCTGATTGTTTCCTTTGCTCTGCAGATGATTTTTATCTTGATAAGGTTCCAATAGCTCATTTTCGCTTTTGTATCCTTTGCCTCTAGAGACCTTGCTGCAGCCTAGGTCAGAGAGATTGTTGCCTGTTTTGCCTCTAGGATTTTGATGGCTTCCTTCCATCCATTTTGAGTTTATTTTTGTGTATGATTCAAGAAAGTGGTCCAGGTTCATTCTTCTGCATGTCACTGTCCAGTTTTCCTAACACTATTTGCTGAAGAGACTGTCTTTTTTCTATTGGGTATTCTTCCTGCTTTGTCAAAGATTAGTTGGTGCTGTATTTCTTGGCCCATTTCTGGGTTCTCTGTTCTATTCCATTGATCTATGTGTCTGTTTTTGTGCCAGTCTGTCTTAATGATTACAGCTTTGTAATATAGCTTGAAGTCTGGAATTGTGATGCCTTCAACTTTGGTTGTCTTTTTTAGGATTGTTTTGGCTATTTGGGATTTTTTCTGGTTCCATACAAATTTTAGAGCTGTTTATTTTAGCTCTTTGAAGAATGCTGGTGGTATTTTAATAGGGATTGCATTGACTATGTAGATTGCTTTGGGTAGTATCGACATTTTAACAATATTTGTTCTTCCAATTCATGAGCATGGAATGTTTTTCAATTTTTTTGTTTCTTCTTCAATTTCTTTCATAAACTTTCTGTAGTTTTCAGTGTATAGATTATTCACCTCTCTGCTTATGTTTAATCCTAGGTATTTTATGGTTTTTGGTGCCATTGAAAATGGGATCAGTTCTTTGATTTCTTTTTGTTACTTCATTACTAATGTATGGAAATGCAACTGATTTCTGTACTTTGGTTTCATATCTTGCGACTTTGCTGAATTCACTCATCAGCTCTAGCAGTTTTTTTGGCGGACTATTTTGTGTTGTCCACAGAGAGCATCATGTTGTCTGAGAAGAGTGAAAGTTTGACTTCCTCATCGGCAGCTTGGATGCCTTTTATTTCTTTGTGTTGTCTGATTGCATACTGATCTTTTTCAAAAGTTTAAGATATAAAGTTTAATTTCTAATAATTAATTTTTATTCCTTGATTATTCTTTAGTTGTTGCAGCTGCTATTAAATCATCTTTTTTTTGTTTTATGGATTGAATTTATTCTTTTATATCAGAGAATTTTAATAATAATATTTTTAAAATTCCTTGTATCATTTCTGGGTTTTATTCTTTAAAAATTTGTTTTAAATGTTTATTTATTTTTTGAGAGAGAGAGAGACAGAGCATGAATGGGGAAGGGGCAGAGAGAGAGAGAGGAAGACACAGCATCTGAAGTAAGCTCCAGGTTCTGAGCTGCCAGCACAGAGCCCAACACAGGGCTCAAACCCACGGACCTGACCACAAAATTACGGCTTGAGCTGAAGTTGGACACTTAACTGGCTGAGCCACCCAGGTGCCCCTGTTTTTTCTTTCTTTTCTTTTCTTTTTCTTTCTTTTTTTTTTTTTTTACAATTTATTTACTTTTGAAAGACAGAGACAGAGCATGAGCAGGAGAGGGGCAGAGAGAGAGAGAGAGAGAGAGAGAGAGAGAAGGAGCTCCAGGCCCTGACCTGTCAGCACAGAACCCAGCATGAGGCTCTAACCCACAAACCACAAGATCATGACCTGTGCCGAATTCGAACACTCAACCAACTGAGCCACCCAGATGCCCCATCATTTCTGTTATTTCTAGGTTCCTTCTTATTTATCTGTTTTGTCCTTTGTGTTTCAGTTTTATTTATTTTTTTCCCACTTAATATTTATTGAGTGCCTCTATATATCTGGCACTATCCAGTAGCTTAGGATGTATCAGTGAAAAAATTAGACAAAGATCCTTGCCTCCTGAAGTTAACCTTATAGCCAGAAAAGACAGAAAATAAACAATAAGGAGATAATATTATAAGAAAATAATATATTATGCAGGAGGTGGTAAGTGTTAAGAAAGAAAAGAGAAAGGAAAGCACTGTAAGGGCAGAGAGGTGGGTTGATGAGGGTGAGTTGGGGGTAGGTTGCTATTTAGGGTGGTCGGTGTAGACCCCACTAAGGTGGCACTTGAGCAAAAGCTTACAAAGCGGGTAAAGGTGTTAGCCACATGAACACGCAGAGAAAACTTTCTCGAGGCAGAAGGAATGACCACTAAGTGGGAATGTGCCTGGTCGGTTAACAAAGAGGTCAGCATGGTTGAGAGAAGGAGCTGATGGAAAGTGGTAGGAGATAAAGTCGATGAATCAATTAGCGCCTTAAAGGCCATTGTAAGGACTCTGGCTTTTCTCTGAGTGAAACGGAAAGTCATTATGAAGTTTTGAGCAAAGGAATAATGTGATATTATATTTTATTTTTAAATTATTTATTTATTTATTCTGAGAGAGAGAGAGAGAGAGAGAGAATGAGCAGGGGAGGGGTAGAGAGAGGAGGACAGAGGATCCAAAGCAGGCTCTATGCTGACAGTCAAGAGCCTGGTGCAGGACTTGAACTCATGAATCCCGAGATCATGACCTGAGCTGAAATCAAGCACTTACCTGACTGAGCCACTCAGGCACCCATGACCTTATACTTTACAATGATAACTTGGTCTGCTTTGCTGACAACAGTCTATATGGAGGCATTCGTAGAGGCAGAAAATGTCCAGGTAGGAGGCTAACTTGAACCTGAGATGTAGCAGAAGAGGTGGTGAGACGTGGTCAGATTCTGGATATGTTCTGAGGGTAAAGCCAAGAGAGTTTCCTGACATAATAAATATGGCGTGTGAGAAGGGTCAAGAATGACCTTAGATTTTTGGTCTAAGTATCCTGGGAGAGATGAGAGAGACAAAGAGAGAGACAACAGAGAGAGAAGGCAGTGGGAGGAGCAGTTTTGGGGGGAAGACCAGGAGGTTCCTTTAAGAGTCTCATGACCTACCGACTGAGCTAGCCGGGCGCTCAGGAGGTTCCTTTAGACATGTGTCTGAGATGTGACGTATGCTACAGCTAAGGACAGGCTGTAAGCATTGTCACCCACTAAGCCACTGGGATCGTTTGTTGTTGCATCATACACTGCCTTGCACATTGTTCACATATCTAATTAGACAAAGCAGGCAAGTGGGTATAAGCATCTGCATTTCAGTAGAGAGATCGGAGCTGGAAATATAAATTCAAGAGTCATTGGCTATTGGCACACAAAGATGATGTAGAGCCAGGAGACTGGAAGACATTTTTTTTTTTTTATGTTTTGGAAGACATCTTTAAGGGAATGCGTGTAGACAAAGGAGAAGGAAGAGAAGAGGATCAGGGACTGAACCAGACTTAGAGGTCAAGAAGACAAGGGTCTGGCAAGGAAATCTGAGCAAAGGAGACCTTACAGCTTGGCTCAAATGTCAAGTGGTTCTCGATTGGCTATCTGTGCAAATTTAATAAAGAGCATCAGAAGATGATGGGGCTCTGTGGGCATGGGTGGGGCTCAGGAGAGTGGACGGCTTCACTAAAGGGTGACTGATCGGCAGCGGCTTTCTTGTGCAGAACTCCACATGTCAGCACTGTAGGTTATCTTTCTGGGGCCACTTGGTTTCTTTAGAGAAAACCCTTAATCCCCCTGTGGGGGAAGGTAAGGATGGGATGAGGGAGGAGGAAGGGGAAATAGGTCTCACATCTAGAAACCTGAAAGTGTGGTGGGTGAATGAAGGAAGGTTCTTCCACTACTTAGTGTGTAGGATCATGTGGTTTTCAGTACAAGATTTTATCCCCACCCCTTATTGTTCCTGGACCCCATGAGATTCTCAGGTTTGGGTTCTCTAGACAACAGACCTCCCACCTCCCGTGATGGGGTAGTAGGCGTGGGGATCAGAGGTGGAGGAGAGCTAAGGCACTCATTCTAGTCTGTCAGCCAGTCCTTCCGTTTTAGCCTTTGGCCTCATGGATACCTGGTGCCCCCAGTTCCCAAGCGTCTTGGGCTCTGGGATAAGTGGTGTCTTAGGCCTCCCTGGACCTTCCTGGTGCAGAATCTTAGGCTTCATCTGTCTGTGCCCTTTCATCTGAGCTGCCCTTCCTGTGAGTGCTGTCCTTCTTCAGAAATTTGCTAACGTCTCTCTTCCCCTGCTGTGACTACTCCCATTCTCCTTCTTCTTGACTTTGTATCTATTTTTTTCCCCTTTCATGGTATTTTAGTGAGGGTTCAGGAGGGAGAAGAAATAAACATAGGTTCCATCTGTCACAATTAGGAGAGAGTCCCCGTGATGTGTTCTGGACACTTCTAGAACATCCATCCTCCCGTTCGACAGAGGGAGGGTCTCGTGCTCAGAGTCTTCAGCAGTCAACAGCATCTAATGAGAACTTGGCAAATTTTGTTCTCATAAGATTTATTTTTTACTTATTCCTTATTTAGAAAGTGATATTCTCTTTTCACCCATAAAACTGCATTCTCTCTAATTTAAGGGGACAACATAGTTGATTTATAGAAAGATAGTAAGTGGTGTATGGAGACGTTAAAATGTTGACAGTGATGTATTAATGCTTGAAGTTTGGGAGACACTGTTCTATTTATAAAAATCATCACAGGAGGAAATTCCACATCTTCCCACTTTGTCTTCTGTCATGTGAGAACATTGTGTTGGGGAGCGTTGGGCTTCCACATGCCAAATCCTCAGGCCACTTCTGGTTCTGTTTGTTCTTATACTTTCCACAAATTTGATTTCTTTCAAGTTATTGCTGTCTCCCTTTTCCTCTATAGCTGGGCACCATTTCCAAATATTTCTCTTAAAATTCTGTTTATAAAAAATGCATACAAACCTAATTTCCTTGTTAGAAGTGTTTTGTTTGTTCTGTTTGATTAATCATGGCAGAATGAAGACGGATTAAAAACTAATAGCCAACGACTGGGGCAGAGGAAGTGAATCTGGAGTCATAAATACCTTCAAGAGCACAGTAGTAATTGTCCTGGTTTCTCTGAAGGGTGAGTGGGGATGGCCCTACTCACTTTCCTGAATTTCTTCTTAGATATTCCACAGCACTAGTCCAAGTTCTTGCTTTAGGTTCTACGGTTTAGGTAAATCAGGTCAAATCAGATTAAATTCATTGCTAGTGAAGCCATTTTGATTTTATCTGAGTCGTTAGGACGGGATCCCATGGGATGACCGGGTCAATCCCAAACCTACTGGGCTATTCTTATCTTCAAGGGTAGGCTTCCTCGAGCTCTGCAAATCCCTGAGAGAAAATGTACTTTCTTTTCTGGCTCTTCTGGACCAAAGCATTGAGTCCTCAGCCTCCCTTGAAGGTCTTATGATCTTGGCTCTACCGGAATTGCTGTCTTTTCTTCTACTCTTTCTTTCTGCTGCTTTGCCCTAAGTACGGCCAAGAAGCCTGGTGTTAGGGCTAATCCTATCCCTAAGCGGAACCTGACATCTTATAACAATCACTTCAAGGGTCCTTCTGACCGCCTGGAAGTACCTATTTCCTGTCTCAATGTCACCTCAGGTTGGATATTCGTTTGCCAAGCAGAGATGATGATTCTGGAGCCCAGTTTACCCATGTTACTGGTCCCAGGGCCTCTTCTTTAGAGTTCCCCATCCACTTCTTCTTCCCTTCCTACAGGAGGGCCTTAGAGATGACTCTCTCTAGAGTTTTGCAGTCTTTTGACAGAATATATTTTTAAAGTTGTGAACAAAGCAACTATAGTTTCAACAAGGGCCATTCCTCCTTGTTAGAAGCTTAGAAAATTCTATCTGGTCTAATTTGAGTACCTTGATCCCTTTAGATTGAAGGCTTTTATAAATCTAAAAAGTAGATCCAAGTAATACCTTGATCTTGTGGCAATTTCAGAACATTCCCTCTGATTCTATTCTCACCGGAAGGGAAGAAGAGCTGCTAATGACCCCACTCTTTCTCATACAGTTGGGGATCATTATCTTCATTATCTTTCATCTTCTATATTTTGAGGCTGGGTAGTAATAATGCTTCAGCTTTTTCTCCCCCAATTATGAAAAAAATTTGATTGCTCTCTTTAGACTAAAATGTTCCATATTATTTCTAAACCTGAAGCCTACAAGTATGGGCAGTGTCCCAACAATGATTTCATTAGTGCTGGGTAAGATAGAAGAATTTCCTCTTACTTAGTTCTCTAAAAATTTTCTTTAATGTTTATTTATTTTTGAGAGACAGAGAGACAGAGTGGAGTGGGGGCAAAGCAGAGAGAGTAAGACACAGAATCTGAAGCAGGCTCCACGCTCTGAGCCATCAGCACAGAGCCCAAGGCGGGGTTCAAAGCCATGTCCTCTTATTTAGTGCTTTTAATGCATCCCTATTTGTTTAATATGGAATTACTCATTTCCTGTTCCAGAATCAGCCTGTCACAAGTAAACCCAATCATCATGAATCTGAGTGCTCTTTAGAAACATTACTCTCTTCTTACTCTGCTAGAGCTGTAAATTTTGTTGCTGTTGTTATGGTTGCTTTTTTACTGACTTTTCATAGTCATTTTAAATTCAAATCCTGAAATTTTGAAATTAAAACTCATGACTCTAACATATGTCTAAAACCTATGGAGAAAGGAAAATTCACAAAGAAAAATTTTCAGGTATCCTGCAACACTGGGATTATGGTAATGTGAGTCACCTACTTTTGTAACAGGTTATTGCAATAACAAATTGTAGGTTAAATATAAGAGAGATGGTAAACACATCTCCATTTTCTCTTACAAGTGTAGCCATCTTAGATATTTATCCACTGAATTAGAAAGGGCCAGGGAACCCCAAGGCCAGACAAGGACTCTAGATGATTCTTCATCTTCCTCCACAAACTGCCTGTATTAGTCAGCTTGGGCTGCTGTAACAAAATAACACAGATTGGGTGGCTTAATCAACACAGTTTGTTTTCTCACGCTTCTGGAGGCTGGGCGATCATGACCTTGATCTAAGATCAAGGTCCCAGCTGCTTGGATTTCTGCTGAGAGCTCTCTTCTCTCGGCTCACAGATGGCTGCCTTCTTGCTGTGTCCTCACGTGACCTTTCCTTGGCATGTGTGTGCAAGGACAGGGAAGGGGGTGGGCAGAGGGAGTCGGTGGGTGTCAAAGAGCTCTCTGGTGTCTCTTCTTATAAGGACACCAATCCCGTTAGATCAGAGTCCCACACTTCTGACCTCCTTTTAGCCTTAATGACTTCCTTACTCCACCTACAGCCACACTAGAGGTTAGACCTCCAACATACGAATTTTGCAGGACACAAAGATTCATGCCAACACCAAGTTGCTCGGCACACATGCTGGGCGAGCCCCCGGTAGTGGGGGGACGAGGAGCAGCAGGAACTCTGCTGAGCTATGAGCCGCACTCCCTCATCTACTCATCCCGTGCTTATCAGCGGCTCCCCTGCAGTGGTGGTTAGATTCCTGCCCTCCTGCCATCAGTGGCGAACGTCCTCTGGTGATCCCACATGAGGGATGCTTGGCAAGGAGCAATTTAGATAGTTACGAATCTATATAGAAAGATTAACTTCAGCACCTTTCCTCCACGAGCCTTTTCTGAACATATTAACCTGTTGCTCTGACCCTCTGCCAGGGTAATAATTGAAAAGAGTTTGCAGGGTCACGAGGCAGCAGACCGGGGCCGGGTCATCTGTTAATAGTGTGAGCTGCTCATGGCGGGAGGCAGCCCCTGGCTTCAGACTGAGTCACCCAAACAGAAGGAGAAAGAAAAATGAGCAAACAAAAACTTGAAAGCGGAAAACCTCCTAAGAAGTCTGCTTTAAGTTGCTTTGTCTGTTTTTATTTTTTTAAAAGATGTCACACCATTAGAAGTGCACTATAGTTAACGAAGGTTTTTCCTTTCAGCGCATGGTTCGGATTTTTTATGAACAAGATTGCAAGTCACGGTGTCCTGTTGTGCACTTAAATCTACAAAATGGCAGAGATATTCACAAGCATTTTACGTCAGAGGTCTCCCAAATGACATGTACATGCTGAGGGTGAACTAAGTAATCTGCTGTGAGTGTGAGGAAATTTTGGAGCTTCTATTTATATTTGCTCTTAAAACCTCATTCTTTAATTTCTATTATGTGTGTGTTTTATAGTATATGATACACTTTTCCAGTTGATTGTATTTGCCTTGTTAAATGGATCAACTCCATAATCTCAGTGGTTTAACACGATGGACGTCTACATTCTGGTCACATAGTGTCCCGTGTGGGTGGTCCTGATTGAGTGGCCCTCCCCATGGTCATTTCGAGGCCTAAGCTCTGTCCATCTCAGGGGTCTGTCCCCACCCATGTCCTCAGAGGTCTCTCTCCACCCAACTAGGTGTGGGGGAAGGGAACTGGGCACCCAAGCTTCTTGACTGTTTGGCTCAGAAGGGACGCATTTCACTCTCTCTTTCCATTGGCAAGAAGTAGCCCCACCCAAATCCCAGGCGGCCGGGCACCTAACTTCATACTATCTTTGTGGTACAGTCGGACTTTTTTTAAAATATATGGGGTTATGCAACCATGAGAACTATACAATCAAAAACAACCGGAGACTAGCATTTTAGAACTGCTAGATTTGGCTGTCTTGCCAAAATGTGATTCCTTTTTCCAAAACGAGCTGGGCTTTGCAGCACACTTAATGACTGAGATAGGGTCAAATGGTGCTTAGTTTGGGACTGCCCTGGCTACTGCCAGCCCTTGGGTCTAAGTGGGACCTTGTGGCGGCCACATGTCCTGAGCTCCAGGATCCCTTGGAGTTGGGTTGGGGATGATCCACGAGGGATTCCAGCAGCTTGAATTATTCGATCTCCACAGGCTCCTTCAGGTCACTCTTTAGGGGGAATAGCTCTTTTCAGTTTGCCGGGGCTTTCCTGGCTTTAAGCCTTCCAAGTGCTGTGTCCCAGGGCACTCTCCGTTCTCGGCAGACCAAGACAACTTCTCCGGACTGGCTTGGTTATAAAGTTCAAAGTCCCATGTTCTCAAAATCTGCTCAGTCTGGGGCAAACTAGGATGATTCATCACCCTACTGTCTTTCTAGCTGCCTCTCTCTCTTATTATCCCTGGGTCAAATTTGAGGCACCTGGTGACACTTATCCCAAAGGAGAAGCTTCTCCCTAATCATTTTATGGTAAGTTTAAATATCAAAAGAACACAAGATTACTGAGCAAAGAGGGCTCTCACCAGGGGATGGGTAGATAGACTCGCTTCCCTCGGTGTGGACATGCAGGAACAGGGACAGTCCATCAGTGCTCATAATCAGCTAGACCCTCTCATCCCACATAAAGGGAAATGGACACAGTGGCTGCCAGCTGTTTTCTGGCCCATTTGGAGATTTTTCCTGAGGATCTCCTACAGTAAGAGGACAGACTCTATCTACCTTCATGTCCAGAGGAGTCCAGAAATTATTCTCATTTTGGTTTTCTTGTCAACGTAACTGTAATAAGTCACTGATAGGATTGTTAAGAACAGATTTTCAGGGTTTGGTCCCCTGAGTTAAACAATGTTTGTGGACAACTCACTGTGAACAGCTGTCCCGGGACGTATCCAGGCATGAGCCACTTAACTGCGGGGGCAGAGTCGCCTGCTGGAGGAGGGGTGGAAGGGGTCCTAATGAGCAGGGAGAATGGGATGCAAAGTATTTCAAGGCCAAGTAATACCTGGTCTTCACAGCAGGCAGCTGCAGAGAAGACCATCCGCAAATAGCAGGGCCCCAGGGCTAGCCATCAGAGAATTATTTTCAATCTGCTAGATGATAATAAGAAATGAACAAAGCCTCATTTCACAGGGACCAGGGCTTAAGGCAGGTCAGCAAAAGGGGGTGGGGTGGGGGTGAAGGAGAAAGAGCACAGCTAAGACCCGAGGTCTTAGACCAACAATGACTAACTGCTCCTAGGGGACAAAGGGACTCTTTGGGGTGCTGAACTGCCCAAATACTCCAGGCTCTGCCCTCAAGGAGCATAAATGCCATTACATTTACACCGTTGCCTGAATCTCAATGGCTTCTAATCACCCCTGTTCACCCAGGAACTCAGCACCTTCTCCTCCATTAGCTTTTAGAGCTAAGTGTTTTGAGGACCCAGCCCTCAAGTGGAAGTCTTAAAAGTCAGAGTGCTCTATGTGTGGTCCTCCGCAGAAGCTAGGAGTCAAGGACTCCCCCTTGGTGATATGGCGCTGTGCTGGGGGTGGGGTTTCTGGCGGAAGTGTGTCTCTGTCTTTCCTACCTATTTCACTGTGGGTATTTTCTCCTTGCCTGCACAGTAGGAGGTTTCACAGCCACAGCTGGTTTCAGGATCTCTTTCAGAGGGAATTGCTCTGTGTGGCTGTGCGATCAGCGTATCCATGGGAGGTGGGAAGCTCAGGAGCCACCTATGTTGCCATCTTGGTAGCAAAAGCAAAACAACAACCTAGCCACTCATGGTGACCTCGCTAGAAGATGCAGGTCTTTAAGAACTGGTATCTACTATTTCTAGGTCAGTTGCCTCATAACCTTAAATACTCAAACTTTAAGGAACAATGTGGTATCATTTCTAATTCTGTCTAATTATGCTGCTTCCATCAGGATCAACTCGAGACCTCATTACGAATTACATTAAAGTTCCTCCTGGTTGTGATATTGTCAGCAAGGAGCACAGCCAACCTAACCAAGATCACTTTCCGGCGTAGCACGGATAGGATGAATATAATTTATCTTTCCCTTTGCTAGATGCAGATGAATTAGAGTTCCCAGAGAACTATTCCTTTTTGCTTAAAATAGTATCAAAATTTACATCCACCTCTTCTGTGAATAGAGGCAATTTGACTTGACATTAGGACTCAGGAGATGACATAGCTCCTTTGATTCTCCGTAAGGTATCAGTCAACTTGTGCTCTCAGGACTTAGTTTGGTCTTCCATGAAATGGGACTGAAAAATACTCATTTACTTCAGAAGATTTTCCAGGAATTATTTAAAACCATTTTAAAAAATTTAATGTTTTTATTTATTTTTGAGAGAGAGAGAGAGAGAGAGAGACAGCGTGAGCAGGGGAGGGTCAGAGAGAGGAGGAGTCACAGGATCTGAAGACAGGCTCCAGGCTCTGAGCTAGCAGTCAGCACAGAGTCTGACGCGGGGCTCAAACCCACGAACCATGAGATCATGACCTGAGTCGAAGTCAGACACCCAACTGACTGAGCCACCCAGGCGCCCCTAAAACCATTTTTTAACTGCTGAGTAACTCAGCAGGAATTTTGGGAAGAAATCTGATTAACATAAATTGCGATATTTTCTGGGTTCTTTAGATAAGATACAGAACGAATTTTAGCCTTAGAATCAGGACCATCTCAAGGTCTGTCTTTTGGGGAAAAACTAGAACTCCTTACTCCTGGTGGCATACCTGTAAGAGAGTGATTCTCGGCCCTGATCTGAGATTTAAACAATGTTTCAGTCTTACCTTGGAAGATTCATTTTACATGAAAAGACATCTAAGCTTTTCATGTAATTCTTACATATTTTGATAAGAAGAGGTTAGACATTTACCTCCAGATGAAAGCTTAATGCTTTGCTTTGCTTTGTATAGTTTTCTCATAATATAACCCATGTCTTTATTTTTTCCTGCAGACAAAACTGTGTGGAGTTTTACCCCATATTTCTGATTACCTTGTGGATGGCTGGATGGTATTTCAATCAAGGTAATTTTGGAATACAGTCAACTCTGTTCTAATGACGACTGTGATTTGTAGAACCATTAGGGAACAGACATAGAACCATACATCTTCTGATACTAGAAACTGTTTTAAACAAAATAAGCCAGGTCTGTTTGCATCAAAGAGCACTTGTTCTTAACTAACTGAGCCACCCAGGCGCCCCAAGAGCACTTGTTCTAAAGATAAGTTAATTTGGGGGAGCCTGGGTGGCTTAGTCGGCTAAGCGTCTGACTTCGGCTCAGATCATGATCTCCTGGTTTGTGAGTTTGAGCCCCACATCAGGCTCTATGCTGACAGCTCAGAGCCTGGAGCCTACTTTGGATTCTGTGTCTCCGTCTCTCTCTGCCCCTCCCCTGTTCACACTTTGTCTCTCTTCATTTCAATTTAATTCAGTAGTTTAAAAAAAATTTGAAATAAACTATGTGCTGAGGACTCCCAGATGAAAACAACATGAGTTTTGTCTTCAACTCTGATTCCTTAATTCTAGTTTACCTGCAACAATTCACCCTAATTATTATAGCTATTACCGATTGAGCTCTTACTATGTGCCGGCAACTGTTTTAAATTAAAAAATAATTTTAATGTATTTTTATTTATTTATTTATTTATTTGAGAGAGAGTGGAGGGAGAGAGAGAGAGGTAGAGAGAGGAAATCTTAGCAGGCTCCATGCCCAGTGCAGCGTCCAATGTGGGGTTTGATCTCACGATCCTGAGATCAGAACAGGAGCCAAAATCAAGAATCAGATGCTTAACCAGCTGAGCTACTCGGGCGCTCCTGTTTTAAATTTGAATACGTATCCTACTTTACAGACGAGGAAACTGAAGCACAGATAATGTGCCCAACTTACCATTTATCAGTGTAGGAGAAGATTGACTTTCAAGTTCAGACAGGGTCTATTAGAGGTTTTCCAATACGCCAGGTGTATTTTCTTGAGTTCACAAGGATGTCGTGCTCTTGTAAGTAGCAACTCTACAGACATCCACTTCCTGTGTGTCCTCGGATATCCCTGGCGAGCTGAAGGCTTAACTCAAACTCTGTCTGTTTCTTTATTAGTCAGAGAAACCCAATCTCTTTTGCTTTCTTATTGCCTCATTTGGGTCTGACACTTGATTGCTGAGATTTCAATAAACCCAAATCCGGTTGCTTTCAAAGGCAACACCGTCATTGTCTTCTTACACTTTTTACTGTCAA
>PJEM01013728.1:0-39307 GCA_004023845.1 Helogale parvula
AATGCAGAGAGAGAGAGAAAGGAGAATAAGGAAGGAGGTGAGGAGAAAGAAATGATGATAATGTTACCCAGAGAAACTATATGGCCTGATTATTCCAGAGAGAGAGAAAGTAAAGAAGGAGGTATAGAACAAATATGTCTGTTTAAGCAAATTAGTAAGCAGCCTAGAGGAAGGAAGAGATAAGAAGGAGAAAGGGAGAATATATCTGAATACAAGAATTGACTTAGAGTTAATCCAGGCAATGCAACAGTGCTGTTCTGGAGAGGGGGCCATCTGGTTCACGGCATCTATCCAGATCCAGTAGATAAGTGCCTGTCTAGCGTGGAGGGGCTTAGTTTGGTGTAGACAGGTCCCACCTCCACAGTAGGCCCCACAGACTGATCCCTGAGGCCCCACCTTGGTAGTTGTGGGGAGAAAAATGCAAACCCCAGTCCTTTCTTCACGTATCAGGTGTGCCAAATCACTCCTTTGGATATGTCCTCACTGTGTCACAGATGCAAGCTATGCAGGGTTCTTGCTCTGCCATCTCCTATGCCTCATGCTTATCTGAGTTTTAAGCTTCCACTCCATGACTGTTAATGATGCTGCCCAAAATGTAATCCCATGAGCTGCAGAAGTTCAGGGCATGGGACTGGTTCCTCCTGCTGCCAGCTGCACCTCTGAGGTACCATAGAACCCAGAGGGGACTCCTCTTTTCCCCAGGTATGGGAACAGGGCAGCCAGCCCCAGTCTGAATGAAACCCTGCAGTTAGAGATGAGAACTCTTTCAGAAAGCCCTGCAGTTAGAGATGGGATGATAGGATCCCTCTATGTCCATGTCCAAGGTTTTATTCTTGCCCATATACAGTCCTACAATTCCCCAGCCTCTCTTTCTCTTCTTTTTTCTCTCCACAGAAGGGCATTCCTGTCCTCCGTGCTTCCATGTCCTGGCCCACTTTTATCTCCCCCAATTTGCAATTATGCACCTATGAGGCCATTTTCCTACTAGACTCTGTCTCCTTTTTTCCCAGACGCTTGGGGTTCAGCGTCCTTTGGCTTCAGCCTTCCTTTGTTTGAGAGGTGCAGGAGGTACAGAGCCCCCTACTTCTCTGCCATGTTGGCCACACAGTGATTCTTCTTCCTTTTTCAGCAATGCCCACATAACTATGTTCCAGCCATGTGGCCATACATTTTAGAATATCTAGTTTGTTACAAATAGGTATATACTGGGCTAAATGTAGCAAAATGGCTCCCACGCATCCCAGTAAAAGCCCTTCATATGTTATCCATTCCTCCATGGCACCGGAATCCATTCCTTTGCCAAGAAGAAACAACACAAATTTGGAGCATTTGGAAGTCTGCAGCAGGGACATTGTCATGGTCTCGCCCATCTTTAGATCAAAGGAGGGGCAATTCCAACCAAGGCTGGAGCAAAACAACTCAGAAGGGTGCGCTGTCCTCTCCTTTGATTAAAATCATAGTTCTTGGGGCGCCTGGGTGGCTCAGTCAGTTAAGTGGCTGGCTTCGGCATAGGTCATGATCTCCTGGTTCGTGGGTTCAAGCCCCATGTCAGGCTCTGTGCTGACAGCTAGCTCAGAGCCTGGAACCAATCTCTCTGACCCTTCCCTGCTCACACTGTCCCTCACTCTCTGTCAAAAATAAATAAAAGACATTAAAAAAATCATAGTTCTTTCTGTCTTTGGGGACAGACAAGAGAGAAAAAAAAACTTGTTTACTTATTTTTTTTCATCAAAAGCAGACCAACAATTTAAGAAAACTTTGTCTTTTTAAGAGTAAAGCAGAATTTTAATCTTATATCAGTGTCTTTTAAAATCCATTTATTTTAACCTTAGTTCTGACCACTCATAAAATTCCTTTACAAATATTTCCCTTCACAAACCATCTATAATTTTCCTTTGCTTTCATATTTTGCCCTAACCCCTTTTTCTCCAAATAACCAGTCTCATTTAGGGGAAAAATACCTTTTTTTCACCTTTAGCAAAAATGAATTTTATTCCTTACATCTTTCTTACATATCTTCTACTTTTTCACATAAAGACTTTCTGAATTTCCATCAGTCTTAATTACATTTAGCAGAACTTTAACTTATAAAACTTAGTCTCCCATGAAAACTAAGTAGTAACCAATTGTGAATTGTCTGTTCCATCAGAATTTTTTTAGATGGCAAACTTATAAATCAATTAAGCTAAAAGAATGTCTTTCAGCAGACTTAAATATACTTAGTTTTTCTGTCATAAGAAGCCAAAAGCACAAACCTATGTTTAGTAAGCAATGCATCAGCATTCCATTTGATTTAGAAAAGGCCTAAATGTCCAATGCATTCCATACAGTTTATCTCCAAGCAAAATATTAAAGTTTCAGGTTACCAAAGACCCTGTAACTTATTTTAAAAATTACTCATGAAAACTTTGAGACAGACAAAATTACCATTATTTTAAGCCATCTTTTTGTTGACAAATTGCAACAGAGATATTCATGAGCTTATTTGATCTTTGATAAGCCTAGGTATAAAGTTTTATATATTTAATGTTGATAACTCTAAAGACATGTCTATCTTAATTAAACCAACAAATCTTAATTAGTTTAAATACCGAATACATTTACCTGTGTCCAACTAAAGGCCAATCAATTGTTTACCATTGTCAATTTTTACCTAGGGTACCAGTGAGGAAATCTAAAATGGAAAGTGTAAATCTAAGGGAGTGTTCTTTGCTCCTTGAAAGTGAGGGGAGGAGGAGGAGCTCATGGTGCTGAAGGCATCCAGATGGTATAGGAGTCAGTTATGGAGGCTGCACCCATGGTGGTGCAGAAACAAGAGGAGAGAGGGAAAGGCAGTCAAGGTGAGGTGCCATCAAGAAGCGGGGGCAGATAAAAGGCCAGAGGTCAGAGAAAGAGTTCTCCTGGTCCTAAAGCCTGTCAGCTAGGACAGATGAGCAGATGCAGATTTTTTCCACCAACAAGTGGAATTAGGCAGTCCATGTCAGGTCAGAGTAGACAGGGAAGTTCCCCAAAACAAGAGAAGTTTCGGCAGCTGCTTGGGAATATTCCTTAAAGTTCCCATCCTGAGGTAGACTAACCAGAGACAGTTGGCTCTAATTATTATAATTATCAACCTAGGAAATGAATGAAGGAGAACCCCCCACATACAGTTAGATTAACCAGCTTGTAGGAGAAACCATGAGAGAGAGTGTTAGAGTCCCCTTCATTAGGGATGGCCTGTGTTTTCTTCAGCAACCTTGTTAGGTTTTGGAACACCTCTGCATATTGATCAGGATTGTCTGCAAGTTTGCCCAGATTATTTTTATTTGCTTAGAATCTTGCAAGGAAAATGGAAACGGACCTTTGTGGAGCCAAATTCATTTCAGTCAATGGATACATTGAAAGCATCTTCCTTTCAGGGGAAAGATTGCTCGTCCCTGGCAATCCTGGATAAGGAGGACATGAGAGTCTAAGAAGTGTCCTTTCCTGAGGAAAGACCTCACGAGGCAAGTCAGTAAGTACTGGCTCTTCTGTATTTCTTGTAAAAGCTGGGAGGTACGTATCTAACTTACAAGTCTTACATAGGTCTGTCTGGTCCTATAAAGCAAAGAAGAACTGTACATAGGGAAATTCTTATCATTTACCCCATCTTCTACAATATAGATCTAACTGTAGGATAGTACTGTACTAAATACTCCCCTCAAGAGGACAAGATTCTCTGTACATCCTCCAGGAGATACAGAGGCCAACCCTGGGAGGAAAAACAAACACACAAACCAAAACAAAACAAAAACTTCATGCACTTATTTTGACCATTTGTGGATCAAATCTTTCCTAATTTCTCAGAACACATTTTAGAGGAGTACCCATGGAAAATGGTTTCTTTCCCCTCCCATGATCCAGGTAGGAGTCAAGAACCTCAAGAACCTCTGTACCTGTTATATTAGAGAAATGACTATGAAGGCATCATAACATATTAGCTCTCCTCTTTATAATCAAGGCATCCCATGATCCACCTTCCCCAAGGTGAGAGAATGGCCTGACACCTTGGGTTGAAGAGGGATTGAGCCAGAGGGAGCAGCCATTGTTACATACTTCTTTAACCCATTCCCAACTCTACCTTCCCTCTTCTGGATCCTTCTAAATCTCTTAAATCCTTTTTAAATTTTTTAAATGTTTATTTTTGAGAGACAGACAGACAGACTGTAAGCAGGGGAAGGGCAGAGAGAAGGGAGAGACAGAATCAGAAGCAGGCTCCAGGCTCTGAGCTATCAACAAAGAGCCTCACATGAAGCCCAAACCCGTGAACTGTGAGATAGTAACCTGAGCTGAATCGGATGTTTCTGCTTCTGCAACCGAGTCACTCAGGCGCCCCCAAATCTCTTAAATTTTAAGTATTTTGGTAAAGTTAGTGATTCTAGGCTTGTTATTTATAAAGGTTATGAGTCTAAGCAAACCTAGGGCAATTATGGAGGCAGCTTCCCTGGGCCATGGTCCCCACGACTGGTCTCCATCCTTTTACATGTTTCAGGTCCCAGATGGGAACCATAGGGAAAGTTCAGAATGCTGTATTGCCAGTCCTTATGTGTGCCCCCCCCCTCCCCCCGGATAAACCTTTCATGTAACCAAGAAGGTCTCTGATGACCTCATTCTTTGAACCCCCCTTGATTGAGCTCTTATTTCTTGGTCGTGCAATTTTCTTGCACTACCAACCCATGGAATCTAGTCCATAGGTCAATTATTTCCTTGCCTCACCGCCAAGTATCTTTTCTTTCTGTATGCCTGATGTCCCATCAGCTGACAGGTCCCAATTATTAAGATTCCCACTGCTATTGTGCACAAAGGCACTGGTGGTAAACCTGTCCTCCTGTTCTTAATGTTCAAAACCCAGGGGATACAAAGGGATGAATCTGCTGATATTTGAAGCCTGGCCACATTTAAGCCAGAATTGTATGTGACAGAAGAACACCTCACCAAACAAGGCCCTAACTGGTGGAGCATACTGATCATCAGGAGTTGGAAAAGTTTTGAAAGACATTTAAGAAGAATAGATGAAGAAAGACTAAGCAACAGCAGAAAATGGAACTGCTTAGCTTTAGGCCAACATTCCCCTTTCACAAGGGGGTATTAACTAAAACTTTACCCAGAAGCCTGTAACCTGAAACTTAAGACTTGCAGCTGTGTTGTCCATTTTTAACTGGCCCACAGGTGCCTGGTTTTGAGAATCTTGGTGAGGAGATCCTCTGGTCTATAAAGGAAAGGAAAGAGTCTGCTGTTACCTTCTGATGGTTCCTGAGTTTTGGTACCAACTTATTTGTTTCAGGAGGCGTGGAGAGATGCTGGCCCTTGTGTCATGGAGCTGAAGAATGAGTCTCGAAGACAAAAGAGATTGAACAAAGAAATAGCGTTTATTGACAGAAAGTATAAAACTCTCAGGAATGAGAGGGGTCCTGACTGCATAGCCACAGAGGATTTCTGTCTCTGAGTTTTTATTGGGATGTTATCAGAAAGCTTGAGAGACTCCACGCATGGCACCGAGACCAGGCAAGTCTGAAATACGTTTATGCTCTTTGTTTTTGTTTTCCAAACCCCATGGCTTCTTTAGCTTCCCACTTGCAGCTGTAGCCTGTCTCCTTGAGGGTCCCATATCTTGTAAGGATGCAGGTCTGAAACTGACTCCATGAAACAATAGAAGGGCACACATTGCCCAAGGCAAAAGGGACCACCCTTGTAACATTCTAAGGGCAGGCCTAAAGATGGAGGCTAAGACTAGTCACGCCCTACCTGAGGGTCCTGGGCCCACTCTGTGATTGGTCAATACTCTAAATGTTGTGATTGGGTCCCGCCAAAAGTAACATACTCTAAGCAATGTAAATGGTTAAACCTGCTGTCAATAATATTGTATAATAATGATTGGATCACTGTATTTCCTGTAACTCCCCCTTCCCAAACTCATAAAAGGCCTACCCTGCCTTTGTTTGGGGCTCACTCCATGTGGATCCAGTAAGTCTGTGAGCCCGAGTTTAGGCCTGGCTGGGCCTAAATTCGTAATAAAGCCCTTTGCTTTTGCATGCGTGCTTCGGCCTCCCTGACTGTCTCTGGTTTTTGGGGGCAATATTAAAATCTGGGCATAACAATCTCTCCCTACCTAATATTAACCCCTTCCCAACTCACCACTACTTGGGAAACTTTTTTATGAGGGTTTTTTATAACAAACTTTATCTGACATTTCAAAGCATCCCTTGTCCAGAGAATGAGGGAACACAGATATTTATTGACATAGTGTCAGAAGATGGAGGAAAATCTACTATAGAGATGGAAAGAGGAGGGGGGTTCTTCCTTTTCCAGGTATGCAAATTACCTGACTTAATTTGTGTAGTATATGCTTTTCTGTGCTTTGTGGTCCTCTCAGTAAGATTAAGAAATCCTGTCATTGTTAATGAAGAGCTCAGTGGAGGGGAGAAAGAGATGAGAGACATAGATGGAGGCACAAGTACCCTGTCCCAAATGAACCTTACACCCCTTCAATAAGGTCAGGTGCAAGAGAAGTGCAGATAAATGAAAGCTGGGAGCAGAGATCCAGGCACTCCAGCTTCTGCAGTTTTACCTTGAATTTCACTGGTCCTTGCATGTTACTCTCTCTTGATGAACAGAAATTCAATATCAAATAATGCCCAAAGTCAAGAAATCCTTCTGAATAGCAATGTCTTTTCCTTGGAATTCTGTCCTCCCAATCTCTGACTACTAAAAATCTACAGTCATCATGGTCCAGTATTTACCTCCTGCCCAAGCCTTCCTAGATTAGCTGCACCAGAAGCAATTTATTTCTGCCGGAGGCCCGCTCCGGTGGGTCCAGGGCTCCCTGAAGGGGTAGCAGAGGAAGAGAGCAATGAAGAGACACTCACAGACACTCACGCAGCGCAGTTTCTTAATTGGTCCAGCCTGACATTCTTATTCTACCTCCTGTATCTCCTCTCTCGCCAGGTCTTGGGTCTTTATTTATAGACTTATGACATCAAAAGGTGGAATTTTTACAAATAATTCTCAGTGATAAAGATGATTTGAAGAGGGTGCAGAAACAGGTTTTACAGAGGCATCTCTTCAGAACTATTCTAATTACAATGAGGTAACTTACACATCAGAGGATAACAGGATATTCTTAGTGAAAAGCAGATAACATACACATTTGTTTGAACCAGTAGTAAATCTTACAACTAAGAAGATAGCAGGATGTTTTCAGTGAGAAGCAGATAGCAAACACATTTTATAACAATGATGCTAAAATTCAGTCATAGACAGGGCTAGAGTCTATTTGGCTCACAAGAGGAAGAATACATTTGTAATGGTTGGTAAGAAAACCTTTTGTCAACCTTGTTCTTTGATGTTGAAGGTGTAAGCACCATAGGCTCCCTAGAGGAGCCAGCCTTTGCATATGAGTTTAAGTTGTAACTACTCTTACCTATCTTCACAATGGGCACCAAATTAGCATATGTATGCGCAGTAGCTTATGCCTGGCTCTTGTTTGTTTTTATTTCCTAAGTTAGGCTTTCTATCTCCGTGGGGCCAGGGTTAACATTATCTTTGTGTTCTTTAACCCCCTTTATTTCCATGTCTTAAGTTTGTGAAGATCAATAGAAGAGCCTTTTGACAAACATCTGCAGTGCTTTGTTTAACTTCCTCTTCATAGAGATGGAATATGCTTCCTCCTGTGAGGTTTCTGGGGGATATCGGTCTGATTTGGAACATTGTGAGGCCTAATCAATAGCAACAGGCTTAATTTTACATGAGCAATCCTTTACAGAGGAAGATGCCAGCTTCCACCCCTGTGGCAGGAGCCGTGCTATGTCTACCATTTCCTTACTGTGACCCTGTCATCCAGCAAGGTCAGTGCGGCTCCCAGCAATTTCCTTTAATCTGCTCTGCTCCTTTCTGTCACTCTTATAGCTGTCTCTCCACACATTGCCTTCAGTTGTCGTTACTCCCTCACTCAACTGTAAGCTTCTGGAGTGGAGAGACTGTGCCCCATATATTTTTATATTCTCTCCACAGTCCTTAACATAGCCCTAAGGAATTGTTAAATAATTTCATGTGTGGTATACAGTTGCAAAGGAAGAGGCCATTGGTAGATATGTAGAAGCAGGAACATTATGAATATTGATTAAGGATATTATTGTTAACATAAGTCTGGACATGATACACTCAGGAATAAGTCATATTATAAGTAAATTTTTATCTCACTGGTATATTTATTCCCATATAATATATTTATTCACTATTCATTCTTTCTCTAATTCAGATATAGAGCTTTTCTTAGTGGGGAAATAAAGAATAAGAAGACAAACAAATATAGATGCTGGTGAGGATGTGGAGAAATGGCCACCCTCCTACACTGTTGGTGGGAATGTAAACTGGTGCAGCCGCTCTGGAAAACAGTGTGGAGGTTCCTCAAAAAACTATCCATAGAACTCACCTATGACCCAGCAATAGCACTGCTAGGGATTTATCCAAGGGATACAGAAGGGCTAACGCATAGGAGCACATGTACCCCAATGTTCATAGTGGCACTTTCAACAATAGCCAAATCATGAAACAGCCTAAGTGTCCATCCACTGATAAATGGATCAAGAAGATGTGATATATATATACAATGGAATACTACATGGGAATGAGAAAGAATGAAATCTGGCCATTTGTAGCAAAGTGGATGGACCTCGAGGGTGTCATACTAAGCAAAATAAGTCAGACAGAGAAGGACAGATACCATATGTTTGCACTCATAGGTCTAACAGGAGAACAGGAGAATCCTAATGGAGGACCAGGGGGAGGGGCAGAGGGAAGGAGAGTTGGAGAGAGAACAGGACGCAAAACCTGAGAGACTATTGAATACTGAAAATGAACCAAGGGTTGAAGGGGGAGGGGGTCAGGGAAAAAAGGTGGTGGTAATGGTGGTGGGCACTTGTGCGTAAGAGCACTGGGTGTTATATGGAAACCAATTTGACAATAAACTATTAAAAATAAATAAAATAAATAAAAATTGTAAAAATTTTTAAAAATTAAAAAAAAAAGGAAACAAATAATTACACGTGATAAACACCTGAAGGAAATTAATTGGGTCTATTGATAAGGAATAACAGATTCTTCATTAGATATGAAGGTTAGGAAACACTTTTATGGTCATGGTCATATATTTATCACACTATGATTATGAGTTAATTCAATTTCCTACTTGAAAGGCAATGATAATACAACCAAAAACAGAATGAAAAGAATGGCCTTGCTACCAGGGGGATGTGTTTGTCAATCTAACCTTAGGATTAGTTCCTCCTTTGGTGCATCTTCCCAAGCTTCCCCTGCCTTGAGCAGAGGGGAAGTCAGGACCCTCCCCTTGCCTCAAGATGGACCCTGCCCTCTCTTCTCCAGACTAGGAGTTGGCAGGCAAAACAGGTGTTAGAGCTTTGATCTTACTAGACACTTAGAGACAGATCAAGGGAGATGCCTCTGAAATAGTGCCCCAGGATGTGAGAAGCTGGGGAAGTGATGGAGACAGAGGTACACAAACAGAGAAGCAAACTACTGTCACAGAGACTCCCTTTCACCTCCCACCTCAGTCTCTGTATGTTCTTGACTCTCTGTTCTTTGGGGGAGTTGATCAAGGCTTGTGGGATTTTGGGGGAGGAGAAAGACATCACCTGAGTGACTTAGATTAAACCCCTTCCATCCCTGCAGTCATTCCTGGATTCCTGCTCCAAGGCTGAAGACAATCAAGGCTCTGAGGAGCAGGTAGTTGGCTAACCTCCTGGCAGCTTCAACACCAGGGTCTTCTTTGACTACTTTCTTGCCACCTTCCTGCCAACACAGATTAGTAGCATTAGTCTCTGTCTCTTGCAGGGCAGTGGCCACATTAGGAAAGGCTTGGGAGTGGGTAAGAGGAATCTGACACTGGTACCTGAGCTTTCACACCTTTACTGAGCCCTGGTTCCTGTTGGTATAACATGTTTTGGTTGGTAACTCAAGATTAAATGTTCTCCTTCTAGCAAAAGCTTGACATCCTTGGTATAGTTGGAGATAATGCATTATATATTGAACTCCCTCTACTCTTGCCTCTTGAGTCTTGCCTCTTGAGTCTTTTGATTCTCCCCCTTCAATGTCTCCTCCCCTCCTCTCATCCTTGTTACTACTCTCCTCCCCTTGACTGGTCAATTCTTCCTGCCTTCTTCCTGGGTCATTTCACTTCTCTGTTTCCTCTCAACCTTCTTCATCTATGATTCCAACTTTGAAGAATGAGAAGTTACGTTTTAAGGGCACCATCTGTGAGGGAGTGGGCTTTTAAAAAAAGGTTTGTTTATTTTTGAGAGAGGGCAAGAGAGATTTCGAGCAGGGAGGGGCCGAGAGAGAAAGAGACACAGAATCCAAAGCAGGCTCCAGTCTCCTAGCTGTCAGCAAAGACCCCATGCAGGGCTCGAAACCATAAACTGTGAGATCATGACCTGAGCCAAAGTTAGAAGCTTACCTAACTGAGCCACCCAAATGCCCTGAGGGAGCACAGAAGTTAGCATGATAGTAAGACATCAGGAAGAATCTGATAGTCACTGACAAAGTGAGCTAAATGCCTCCTGATCCATCTTCCCTAGTAGATGGTGCTTATGTACATGTGATAGACGCTTAAAAAATGTTTATATTTTAAGGGACCAAGAAGCCATCTTTTCCTGAAGTCTAACCTTAACAATATTCTAATTATGAAGAATCACTGGAAGTGGGAGAAGATTTGTCTGGGGATATGGGCATCTCCAGGTGCATATTCTGTCCAATAATAAGGAAAGTGGGGCCATCTACTATTTCCACAGTTAACTTCATGGAGAAGGGTACATTTGGGCTTCTATGGAGCAATTTTGTTATACTAGCCACATAGAACTAGTATAAGGTGATAGTTGAATTATATAATTCCATCCTATTATTAAATTATATATCTTATTGTTATGTTAAGTATGTTTTTTAAGTTATGTATGTCTATGAGGTTCTCTTTTTAATCTCCACATAATAACAAGTATGAAAATTGTCTATACCTGAGCCATTGTGGAAAATTCTCTGATGTTCAACATCACTTATTATTAGGGAAATACAAATTAAAACCATAATGCGATACCACCTCACACCTGTCAGAATGGCTAAAATTGACACCTCAGGAAACAACAGATGCTGGTAAGGATGCTGAGAAAGGGGAACCCTTTTGCACTGATGGTGGGAATGCAAACTTGTGTAGCAACTCTGGAAAATAGTATGGAAGTTTCTTGAAAAATTAAAAATAGAGCTACCCAACCACCCAGCAATTGTACTAGTAAGTATTTATCCAAATGGTACAAAAATGCTGATTCAAAGGGGCACATGAACCCCAATGTTTATAGCAGCACTACCAATAATAACCAAATTATGGAAAGAGCCTAAGCATCCATCAACTGATAAATGGATAAAAAAGATGTAGAGTGTGTGTGTGTGTGTGTGTATATATATATATATACACATATATATGTATACGTATGTATATATATACACATATATGTGTATATATACATATATATGTGTGTGTATACATATATATGTATATATGTACATATATGTATATATACATATATATATGTGTATATATATACACACACACAATGGGATACTACTCATCAGTCAAAAAGAATTAAATCTTACCACTGCCAACAACATGGGTAGAAGTAGAGTTGATTATGATAAGTGAAATATTTCAGTCAGAGAAAGATAAATATCATGATTTGACTCATATGTGGAAAATAAGAAACAAAATAGATGAACATAGGGGAAGGGAAAGAAAAATAAAATAAGAACAGAGAGGGAGGCAAACCATAAGAGACTCAAATACAGAGAACAAACTGAAGGATGCTGGAGGGGTGTTGGATGGAGGGATGGGGTAAGTGAATGCTGGGCATGAAGGAGGGAAATTGTTGGGATAAGCACTGGGTGTTATATGTAAGTGATGAATCACTAAAATCTACTCCTGAAATCATTATTATACTACATGTTAGCTAACTCAGATTTAAATAAAATTTTAAGCAATAAATTAAATAAATAAAATATGTCCTTTAGACTTTCTTTGGGAACAGAAGGAGTAGTCTCATTTTCATTGGAAGCTAGCATAGGTCTGGAATCTGGAGAGAGGTTCCTGGAGACAAAAATAGTCTAGGAAGTTATAGGGACAGATCCATCAGCCTCCTTCCCTGAGACCAACTAATCTGGAAAGGCTACTGTCCTGAGGCGGTCCAAGCTACTAGCATTGGAAACAAAAGAGGGAACCCTGGCCAGCTACTGGCCAACTGCTCTACTTTGGTATACCCAGGGAACTGGATGCTGCAGGAGCTTTGGTTTCTGGCTGGCTCGCCAAAATTTGTTAAAACTCAAGTTCACCTGTCCATTGCTTCAAAAGCCAAGACTCAAGAGAGGAATTTTGAGTAAAAAGGAATATGAGTTTTAGAGTGGGTAGTAGCATTTCAGAAGCCAAAGGGAATGACGTATGTCAGTGGAAAGGGCTGAAAGACAGGATTCCTAAATTCATAAATTCGTGGGTTCTTGCTGGAGTCAAAGACACCTCCAGCTATGGCAGCCCATTCCTTTCTCAGTACCCAGGGCGCAGGGCTTGCTCTGCAGGGAGAGCTGCTCTCTGCCGCCCTCTTGTGGTCGCTGAGCTCTTCACAGGTCGGTCCTGGAAAGATTCCCTCAAGTTCTCAGGACAGAGTCCCTCACCTCCTGGTGGAAATTGTATATCAGAAATGATCTTTGTTGTCCAAGACCATCATTCTCAGCCATCTCCTCTTGGTTTTGGAATCTTCTTAATGTTGGGACTGTTTTCCTGAGATTTAACCCTCTTTGCCATCTCAAGTTTTAAGTTCTGCTCTTGGACATGTGTGATGGAGAGAAGGGGCTGAGATCAGGATACTGAGTGAAGATAACTATTTCTCTTCCTCATTGGGTTCCATGTACAATCTCAGCTTTCCAGGGTCAACGAGAGTTTTCAAAGAAAGACTGTAGGGATAGATACAGTCCTGGAGAAAATTGTCTGGAGCTAACCAGGCATTATGAGTCTAGGCTTCAGTAAGTTTGCACTTGATCTCGGTCCCTCAGCCTCAGCAGGGAGATGGATTGGCAGGAGCCAGGAGGCAAGAGACAGGGATGCTGGAGGGGAGATGATATATTTGACAGATGCTGACAGGACTCTTCTCTGCTATCTCTGGAATCCTCTCCCACCCACCAAGCCCTTGACCCTCCCCTTCTAGTGTTGAGTGCTCATGAAGATTGCGGGTCTTTGAGGAAACACCCAGGGGGTCAATTGTCATGGGATGGGCAAGGAAAAGAGGAGGGAGGGTTGAAGTGACTGTGATTTGATCTGGGGTTCTATGATCACTGGGGTGCTTGGAAAGCTTGGTAATAGAAACCATCTTGGGAGCAGATATTGAGTTGCTGATGGTAAGTGAGTGGGGGTGGAGGTGGGAAAGAATATTGAAAGGGATTGAGTTCCACTGGCTTTAGGTGATTTAGGCGCTCATTGTGGGAGGCCTGTTAAAATAAAATCTTTATTTTAACTTTAGCTTTGAGAGTTTCCTATGTACAAGCAGGATTACGGGTGCGATGAGGGGATAAAAAAGGACACACACTTTCTGTTACTCTTCCCATTTGTGGAGACCAGCCCCATCTCCTCTCTGAACTCATTTCCTACATGTGCCTGTCTGAGGTGTGCAAGGAGCTGCTGGGCAGTTTTTGCCCAGGATGCAGAGGAAAAGCTCCAGGTCTTTCTGTTATGCACACCCCAGGCCTCTCCTGCAAAGCACCTCCAGGGGGTCTCCTAACTCTCCTCACTCCTCTTCTTACAGGATACTCCAGAAAAATAGATACTTGGCCTAGGGGGACTTTGAGTGCCCTCCCAGAATTTCCAGTGGCTCTCAGTGGAATGACTGGGGAGTAGACAGGGCATGCCCCAGGCCCTATCTGACCAGCATAGTAAGCATGGAGGTGACCCAAATTCTGGAGTCCTGGGAAATGTTCTGTGAGGAGGAGAGTGCTGCAGTCTGAGCCTGCTCTGCATCAGTCCAGCCTTCCATCTTCCACACAAAGGGCTGTTCCTAGTATCCCCTCTGCACTTTCCACATCAGCTCACCTCAGGACTGTAGGGCAGCACTGGTGAGGTGGGGGCAGAGAAAAGGGTAAACAGATGCATGGACAGGGACATGAAGGTCCAGTAAATTCAAGCCAAGACCAAAAGAGTGGGATCAAGAAGGCAGAGTCTCAGTACCCTGAAGAATCTAAGAGACCTAAACACACTGTCAGCAAAGATAGATGGTCTGTAATGGAATGAAGAGACAGACAGGGAGACAGACCCAGAGGCTGGAAAGAGAGGAGCCATCCAGAGAGATCCAAAACAGACACAGACACCCAGAGGCCAGAGATAGTAGAGACAGACAGGGTGTCAGAGACACAAGTTCAACCCAGGCTTAGGAGATTTGAAAGCCATGAATCCAGAGCCAAAGACAGATCCATAGACATAGAGCCAGGGTTGAAGAGATAGTCAGAGAAGAGAGCACAGAGAGGGGAAAGGAGGAGGTGGAGCCATAGGGGGAGGGGCAGGTAGAAATTGCAGAGAGTGGGATGCAGACTGAGTCAAGGGTTCTGCTGGGGTGTGTGTATGTATGTGCCCGCCCTTGCCTCCTGAGGGCCCCACCTCCTCAGTGACTCCACCTCCTGTTCACCCCAACTCCTTGAGGGCCCAGCTAAACTTCATTGCAAGTCCTGACTGTTGGCCAAGCTCTTACCTCTCCTTGGGTTTGGATTGTACTTTATTCACAGGTCTCTCTCCTCTGAGGCAGAAGCAGCCAATAAGTAAGTGATTTCTCATGTTTACACTGTTGGCAAGAAAACTAAGACAGAGCCAGAGAAGAAGAAGGCTGAACTTGGGGTGTGGCTGGCCGTTTAGCCCTGTGGGGTTTAAGCAGAGTGTATTTCATGACACCAGAGCTAGACTTTGGATTGGAAGTTGCAGACCAGAGGTCTTGGGAGTTTGGGAAAAACAGGTAGGTTTGCTGGTGTCAGAGTGATTTGGAGGCCTACACTCTGTTCCCTTCCAGACCAGAAATATTCTCAGGTCTGCTGAGGAAAATATTCTTCAGGGGAGGTTATTTTCTAGAGCTTCCTCTTCAGAGTCCCTCCCACCTCTTTGCCCTTCCCTCCTTCTTGGCCTTTCCTTTCTGACCTTGTGCAGAGCTTGCTCTGTTCATCTTTGTCTTTCCCACAGGGCCCATCACATAATATGCTTAGACATATTCTTTGAATGAATGAAGATTCTTCCACTTGGCTCTGCTGCCTCCTTCATGTTTTGCCACACTTTCTCACTGGAAATTCTGAAGGTCTCTGTGTCATATCTTCTTAGAGAGAACATTGGTGTAGACTCTGCAGAGTAGCAGGTCCAGTTTGATAAGGTAGCCCCCCATCACCAGAGAGGACTTGAGTCTTCTTCCTCCATGCTGAAGGAGCTAGATATCTATTTTTACAGCCTCTAATATCTAATTTAAAAAGTTGTTGTGGGGATTGATTATAGGCCAAGTCAGGCTGTAGGAGGCAAGATTACCAAGATGCCCTAGGGTGTGGTTGCCTAGTGGTCTTTAAAACACTGAGTCTCCAAGAGGCAATTTGCTGTTATCACAAAACATATTTGCAACTTTTTAATTAAAAGGCTCCTGGAGTCTTCAACTATTCTCCAACTCCCCCTTCTCCCCATCACCAAGAACACTGTGGGCTATACCCCAACACCAGAGTCCCAGACAACATTTATCCATGCACAACACCTGTTTTGTTCATTACATGAGGCAAATGTTTATTTCTAGATTGTCTTCCTCTTGCCCTCTAGCAGCTCTTTGGCAATTTCTCTCCATTATCAGTTGATAGGTGTTAGGTGCTTCTAGAAAGCAGATTCATTTTAACCTTAGTTTCATAGTTTATGTATCTTTACTTTATTGGCTGATGAGGATGTATTCATGAAACTCCCTAAATTGTAAATTCACTGAGAGAAATTCTCTACTTATCATCATTGTCTTGCACTGTGTATAACTGAGTGTGTGATGATTTGGGAGTAATGGTGGTGGTGTTGATAAATTAGGGGGAAGAAAAATGTTGTTATTGCTTGAGTTCTTTGCACAAGGTATCAGTGTGGAGCCCGAATATTATAATTAGAAATTTGCCTTTGTATTCATTTACAGTTAGTTGACATCTGATCTTTAATACATTGAATCAAGTCTTTCTCAATTAGAAATATTTTGTGGTTTCTACTTGAGGGACCATCTAGTTTCTCATTTTTGACCCAGCCCAAAGTACACTGAGCCCATCTATCTAGTTATTTACAGATAGCACAGAAATAATGGTAGCAAATACAGAAAATTCTTTTCTCTGGGAGCTTAGGATATAAGATTATTTCATGGATACTTCCCTATCCTCCTAAACCAAGTGAAATTTTATTCTATCTTCATTCAGTCAGTTGACCATTCCTCCTTCTGCAAGCTAACCTTAAATGTAGTTATCGGACTTTGAGTATCCTGTCATGTTGCTTACTGCTAAAGCATTAGGTGACTTTTTTTTTTCCAGATAAAGTAAAGCATGCAACTAATAACACACCCAGTTGTCCACTGTTCAGTTGTTACATATCAAGGTGATAACACTGGAGTGAATCATAAATGTCACTTTTTCTCAGTCTACTCAGATTACTTCTTTGTACGTTCACCTTCTTGTGGTGATAGAGACTTGGACCTCTTGTCAGATATCTGACATTTCCAAACTAGGCTGTAAATCGTGGAAGTACTTCCTTGGTTGTGATGAGTTAACTCTTTATACCTCAAGATTCAGGTGGGGAAGAAAAGGCAAGCTGAGAGCATCATCAGGCAGCTCTGTTCCTCAGCTCTACCTCATAACCTACTACTACTGCCCTCTCCCCTAACTGGGTGTCCACCAATGCAAAATTCCAGGTCAGTGAGTTATTCCACTGTATATTGAGGGAAGAGCAGGAGACAAGGAGAGCATGCTGGAAAGATCAGTTATGTATCTGAAGATGTGGCCAGAGAAATGACCAGAAGGAGGGTCATGTTGAATACAGTTGGAATAGAGCAAGTTCTATGCAGAGAGGGGTAATCTGTGTGAGGGTTGATGTTAGTGCCATGTGTATGGAAAGACTTGTCCCATTCATGCAGGAGCCACAGAAAAGTTAATAGTAGAACTAAGTGGTAGAAGAACAGTGAAAAGAAAACCTTGGAAATACAATATTAGAAGTTTGTATTTAATAGAAGAAAGGAAACCTCAGGTCTGGCTATGAGTGTGAGGATTGTGGGGGTGCCTTTTAACTAGGTGTTGTATGGAAACCAATTTGACAATAAATTATATTAAAAATAATTACTTGAAAAAACTGTCATTTCCCACAAGGAGGGTAAAGAGTACTCACACTTCAATTATCTGGTGCAGTATAGTAGTCACGAAGAATGTAATTTAGGGCTTTATCATTCTTCAAGGGCAGTTTGAAGTATACTGGGTGAATCTGAGTAAGAAAAGAGAGGATTGTTTAGATTACCAATTTTATGAACAAGGAGGATGGACAGGAGACTGGCCTCGGATATGCTATATTTGCAAAGCATAGGAACCTACTAGATAGAGGTCTAGAGTGATAAGATGCAAACTGTCTAAGTGACCTCATGTCAGTTAAATTGAACTGAGTGATAGGTTGGTGATCCCAAAATATCAGTAATCAATGATTTCAGTTGCAATTTCTTAGATTTTTTCCAAATTTGTATGTAATTTCCCTAAATAAAGTCAGGCCCCTTAAAATCTGCTTTGTCAGGGCTCCTGGGTGGCTCAGTCAGTTAGGCGTCCAACTTTGGCTCAGGTCACGATCTCACAGTTCATGGGTTCGAGCCCTGCGTCAGGCTCTGTGCTGGCATCTAGCTCAGAGCCTGGAGCTTGTCTTCGGATTCTGTGTCTCCCTCTGCTCACACTGTCTCTGTCTCAAAAATAAAAAGTAAAACATTAAAAAAAATTTTTTTAAAGAGGCTGCCTTGTAAATTCTTTTGTTTCTGCAAGAGGATTTGGAGTTTCCTTCCTTAGAAATGACAACAGAAAGACAATTCTCTATCTTCTCTGTTGATCTTCTATGCAAATAGTATGTTCATAATACCCATATTCTTTTGTCAAGTCTACATTTCTTTATAAGTGTAAAAAATAATGGGGAGGGTCAAAAATGGACAAAGAAGTCTATAAAAATACCTAATGTCCACTGGTCTTCATGCTTATTTCCATGGGTGATTAATATTTTTTCAAGATTTTTAATGTTTTCTTAACTTATTTTTAAGAGGCAGAGAGAGACAGAACATGAGGTGGAAGGGACAGAGAGAGGGAGACACAGAATTTGAAGCAGGCTCCAGGCTCTGACCTGTCAGCACAGATCCCAATGCAGGGATCAAACCCACAAACCTTGATATCAAGACCTGAGCTGAAGTCGGATGGTTAACCAGCTGAGCCACCCAGATGCCCCGGATGATTAATAAGTATTAACAATGCTCCAGGGCTTATCAAAGACATGGGTCAGAATGGGAAACACAAAAGCTCATATTTAGCATCAGGAGGGTGTCATATTTGGCATCTAGGGATCTAGTATACTATATTCTACAAAAAGCCAAGCAAAAGGAGATAAGCTAAAGTTGTGGGCAGGAATTACAATTATTTTAATCTCATATCTGGGAACTATGGGAGTGGGTATGGAGATGTTTTAGAATCTTTCTTCACAACTGGAAGGATAATGTAGAGACATTTTGATCCTAGGTTAGGTTTGGAGTTTAGCAGGACTTTGTTTAGATAGAACTTTGAGATTTAATGATCCCAGTACTTCTAGTCTGGCCTATCAATAAGTAATTGGGAGGAAAGGGAAGACATCAGCAGAAGATTTCCTGGGCACAAAGATAAGCACTGGCTTAAGTATTCCTTAAATAGTCATGCCCTAGAGTCTTGACTCTTTGTGGAGGTAGGGTGCTGCAGCAGAGAGAACAAGGTCTTTAAAGTAACAAAGAACCGAGTTCAAATTCCAGTTCTTCTTTGTACTGGCTATAGGAGCTTGGGACAATTGTCTAACCACTCAGTCTGTAAAGTGGAATAGTAATACTTATTTCACTGGGTTGTTATGGAAGTTAAATGAAATAACGTCTATGCATTACTTGTAGCTCAACAACTTCTGGTTGTATTTCACCCCTCTCTCCATGTATCCCTAAATTTTACACATTTACCTCATACCCCTATTTGTCAGATACCATTTTTTTCCACCTCCAGCCTCTACACATGTTTCCCAGTGCCTTCAGTGTTCATAACTGTGCTAACATGAGCCAAGGTTGTATTTTTTCCAAACATTTTTCTTGCTGACAATTTTGACCGTAAATCAAAGACAAGGGAGTTCTGTCTTCCTGCCTAATCCTCTGATCTAAAGTCCCTGATTCATGGCTAGATCATGCTGGGTGGGGTTTTGTTACAACCAAAAGTGATGGCAAGTTTGTTTATTAAGGACATTTAGGGTATGAGAGTCCATAACCTTTACTATTGTGATATTCTTGTTTTTCTCTGTTTTTATTTGAAAACTATCAAACCTACAGAAAGTTGTAAGAATAGTATAATTAATACCCATTATCTTTCACCAAGATTGACCAGTTGTTAATAGTTTGCCACATTTGCTTCTTTTCTCCAATGTCTGTATGTGTGCGTACATGTGCTTGTATGTAAGATATATAATACACACTCAACGTTTACAAATTGTCAATTTTTTAGGGTAAAATGTTTTTCCCTGATCCAGATGATCCAGCTGTGATCCCAGGTTTTGCATTGCATTTCATTGTCATGCCTCTTTATTCACCTTTAAATTGCAACAGTTCCTCATGCTGTCATTCCTGACATGGACAAGTTTGAAAAGCATAGGCCAGTTGTTTTAGAGAAAGTCAAATTTCTGTAGAAATTTGCTTTCTAGACTGATAATTTTATCATTAGATTCTGCTTACACATTTTCCGCAGAAATACTATATAAGAACATTGTTAACAACAATGAGTGCCAAGTAGGCAGAGGACATGTCTTTTTCCTACATGTTGTGTTGGTAGCATGAAACATTAGGACTGGCATTTAAAAGGTGCTTAACTATTTTTAAATGAGCAAATAAATGGATGACGTAAAAATTTCACAGCTACTTAGGTTTATGACTTTTCTACTTGAGAGGAGGAAGAGCAGCCACCTTCTATATCTGAATTCCATTTTTATTACACATGTTTGAAGGCTTAAAGATAACCCGGAACACCTGTAATGATCCCACAGAGAAGGGAAATGAGATCGGGATTATGGTGTGAGGCAGACTGTGGAGTCTCTTTGCCCTGGGGATGCATAATGATCATCCTGAGTTGAGAGTAAATGATCAATAAGGTGGTTGTCAGCTGGTGAGAAATATAGCACACAGAACCTAGAAGTACATGGCCTGTTTCCTTGCTGAGAGAAATTAGTTATTACATTTCTATAATAAACTTGCCTCTATACTATACTTCCCTCCTCCACCCTTATTTGAATCATAAGAACGTCGTAGTGAAAATTGATTTCAGTCTCTCCTCCTTTCCCAGAATGGACAACCCCATAATTCTCTCCTTCTCCACCCTCTATCTCCTCCACTACCAATACACAAGTTTATATTTTCTACCATGTATAAATAGTGGTTGGGCAGCCATTATCTCCAGATTATTTGTTGTTGACAAACTGTATAATTAGTTAGGCTTCTCATTGGGATGTAGAAGCTTTCATCCCTGTGGCCCAGAGCAAGTGAGGTCTTGAGAGGTGCTATTTGCTCCTGTAAAATATGTTTTCAGGTTTCTCTTGGGGACTTCTTTCTCTCCAGCTCTGAGCTGGAGCTTTGTGACAGTCCTTTCTGAGGCATCTAGGGCTTAGACCTGGATCCATCTATTTAATTCTGCACAGCTTATGAATACACATGGCTCCTGTCCCTTTTCTGAGAGTCTTCCTACCTCTATCTTTGCAGTTCTTAATTTCACCATGCCTTTTATCTCTTGATTATCCACAGTAATGGTGGGAATAGCCTGAAATAGTGAATGATACTAAAATGATTTTTGTGTGATATTTAAGTGATGGAGTCCTGCCTAGAGATAACCCAGAAAGTGAACAGCTTCAGTGAAAGCAATCCACCATCTTACTCTCCCATGGGTGGTTGTATGACATCTCTGCTTTGGCATCTAAGAGGGAGGCAGATGCAAAAACACAACTTAATCAGCCTTCATTGTGTTGTCAGAAGCACCCAACATCTATTGAGAATGCTGCATAACTTGTCTCCATGCCTTGTTTTAAAATTGTAGAAGCAGCTTTTTCTTAATTTGAGAACCCAATACTTGGTTTCAAATGCTGCCTACTGATTTTAATGTTCTGTGAGCTATCAGTTCCCATCACACCCAGAATAACTACCAAAGTCCTCACAGTGACTCTCAGATCCTACATGAAGGATCTGGCTTCCTACTTTCTCTCTGATCGCATCCCCTACTACTTCCTCCTCACTTTATCCTGGCCACACAGGCCTCCTTATTTTTCCTTAAAATAGCCAGTTAGTACCACTTCATGTCCATGAGGATGGCTACTATCAAGTCTACCACCATACCACCCTGAACACGCCTGATCTTGGCTGATCTCTGAAGCTAAGTAGAGTCAGGCCTGGTTAGTACTTGGATGAGAGGATGGCTACTATCAAAAACAAAACAAAACAAAAGAATAATGAGATAATGAGTGTTAGAGAAAATGTGGAGAAATTGGGATGCTTGTGAATTACTGGTAAGAATGTAAAATGGAGTAGCCGCTGTGGAAAACACTATGGTCATTTCTCAGAAAATTACATATACAATTACCATATGATCCAGCAATCTCTCTTCTGAGTATCTGTCCCAAGGAATTAAAAGCAGGGACTTAAAAATATATTTGTACACCATATACATAACAGCATTGTTCTCAACA
The DNA here is from genome assembly GCA_004023845.1 of Helogale parvula. Classification (NCBI taxonomy): domain Eukaryota; kingdom Metazoa; phylum Chordata; class Mammalia; order Carnivora; family Herpestidae; genus Helogale; species Helogale parvula. The sequence continues at coordinate 22,052 of PJEM01013728.1, forward strand.
ATTAAAGATAAAACAACTCACATGTCCATTAGTGGATGGATAAATAAACAAGATGTGGGATATACACACAATGGAATATTATTTAGCCTCAAGAGTAACGACATTCTACATGAACTACAATATGAAGATATTATGCTAAATTAAATAAGCTGGTCACAAAAGAGCAATATTCTATGATTCCACTTATAGGACATACCTGGAGTAGTCAAACTCACAGAGGCAGAAAGTAGAATGCTGGTTGCTAGGAGCTGCAGGGAGGAAAAAATGGGAAGTTATTGTGTAATGAGTACAAAGTTTCAGATGAGAAAGAAGAACAGGTTCTGGCAACGATGATGGTGATGGTTGCACAACAGTGTGAAGGTGAAGCTGTCTTGGACCACCCATTTTAAACTCACAACACCCACTCAGCATATCCTAACATTTTCTTGTTTTCCTCTTCTCTGCAGCACTGATTGCATATCCAACATAAAATATATTTATATTACTTATCTGTTTATTGTTTGCTTCCTACTACAGGAATGTAAGCAATTTGAGGTGAAAGGTTCTTGTGTTTTAAGGAGGATGAGAGAATTTATTTGGGATCAGAAAGAAGCTGAGCTTGGATACACCAGAATTGATATAATTTCTGGAGATGTTGCATTAAAAGTCCACTTCTCTGAAACTTTGAGAACTTGAAAATGATTATTTAACATCCTCATTAGCCTTCCTCTCAAATCTTTATCAAAGCAACTGGTATCCAAACTCTCTTTGTATCTACTCAGGAGAAGCCACAACGCCAAGTTCCTGCTTGGCAGGAGTGTTAACATGCAACCACAGGAACCAGTGGAACTTACTGCCTTGGAAAAATGTTTTGAAAAGGAAATGTTCAGATTGAGGGCAGTACCCTTCTAGAGACCGAGTAATAAACACAATGACCTCCAGGACAAAGGAGAGGAGAGTGGGTAAAGCTAGCTGGAAAAGCAAGAGAGCCTTAGTTTACTGGGTGAATATTGGCTTTGATAGGGCTTTTTCTGGGAGACTTGGGATGGAACTTTGTTTTGAAATTTTGAAGGAGTTCCGAGAGAAAAACAGAGAGGACTGAGTAAAGGGGGATCCAGAGGCATTATGGAATTAAAAGAAGCTGACTTCATTTTCCCTGGCCTCTCTCTGCATTTCTTTAAGAATCTCCTCTGGGAAAACACCTCTTTTGGGGGACACTGTTTCCTAATGAAACTGAGATTCACAGACCCAGGGCCCTCAAAAGAAATATTTTAAGGAAACACTCTTGGAATAGATGATGCATGTTCTAGTCTCCTGTTTCTACCTGGGATTGGCTCTTTCTCTCTTTCCAATGGAAAATAAAATTCTACTTCTAAGAATCTCAAGATATAGTATTCAACCAATACATCAATATAGTAATTTTATCTGCTAAATTCCTCTTATAGTTGCTTGGTACAATTATGAGTAGATCCTTGTCCTGGGTAGTAAGAGTTGAAGGTGGGTCCTGGCACTGCTCTCTGGAAACTTTGGGACTGTAAAGGAATTTAAGTGACACACTCAGGACACTGGCAGGCATAAATGGAAAATTAATTTTAGCTGAGTATCATGATGGGCTGTAAGTGCTGGTGGGAAGGGGTAGAAGGTTAGAGATGGGGATCAGTCAGGATGGCTTAGGAAAGGCTTCCTAGACACAAAGGGAAAGGTTGTAGATTAGGGTTGAGAAGAGTTAGGGCATCAAGACTGGACAGAAAGGAATGAGGAGAGCATTCCTGGCAGGGCAGGCACTGACTCAGGCCAAAGGCTCATCCCAGGAAAGGTAAGAATGTGAGGAGCTGACATAGGAAGGAGGTGATGGGACTGAGGGTAGGGAGCGAATTAGGGTGGGGCTCTGACAGCTGGGTCAGAGAGTCTGTACTGAATATAAACTATTGGAATAATCATAGATTATTGCACAGATAGAGGGCATTTCTGAACCTGTTGTTTGAGGACAGAGCTTCTCTTTGTTGTCATAAGCTGGATTTGTCGTAGTCTCTCTCAGGATTCCCAATCATGGGTTTGTTTTCTCTATGTTTTTTCCTTCATTTTCTTGTTCTGCCTGCTTCTGTTCAAGTCATAAAACATGATTATTTAATTCTGAGATATTCTGTTCTTTGGGTTGCTTCTCCAGTACCTTCATACTTTGTAGACAACTGTCCCTCGCCTTCAATAAAAGAGGGAAGAGCACAAGGACCACCCTGCACAACACAGTTGAAGGAAATAGAAATAATCAAAATCATTGCCCCTCTCCTCCCTTCCATTCTTCTGTGATTCCTGCTCATGGTCCATGGATGGACTTCAGAAGACTGTACGACATTCTTTTGAGGTGACCAACCTCAGAGGGGTCTGTGATTCAACAAATGTCAAGAACTACTGTTGAGTCTTTGTTGGGAGATTGGTGACTGGAGATGGTTCCCCAGAGAGAGAAACACGGTACAGGCACCCTTAGTGTCCAGTAAGGAGCCTCCAGAGACAGTGGAAGGAGCTGGTGGAGAAAGAGGAGTTGGAAAAAGGGAAAAGGATTTAGAGGGAACTGGTAGGAGGAGTACCCGATTTCCCTTGTCTCCACCTTCTTTGTAGCAGGCATTTCTTCTCTGTATTCTCCACGTCCTAATGATTACAGGATCCAGTTGCCCTTCATTTAAAATCTATTGAGTGCCCACCATTTTCAGGCTCTGAATCAGGTCCTCTCACAACATTACCTCATGCAATTCCTTTTTCAACCTGAAGTGCACAGAGTAGAGTCAACCCTTCCCTCAGTCATGGACTGCTAACACCATCTCTCCCTATCAGGTCCTGTATCAATGCATTTTATTTTCCCCTTTTATCCTGATCTCTAATCTCATTTCCTCTCCTCACTGGAGATACTTGTTTTAGTGTATTTCATGAATGCTCCTCCAGTCCATGCTCTATATGTGTATTTAGATACGTTCATCCACTCAACAAATTCACAGTGGTGACTATGTGTCAGGTACAGTTGTAAGTGCAGAGAATAATAAGCCAGAAGAAAAATAATAAGAACAAAACAATCCTTCTTTCATGGAGCTTATATTCTTTTGCAGTGAGATAAATTATGAACAAATACGTAGGTGAAACTTACAGTATGTTAAATAGGGTTAAATACTGAGGGGGAAAAAGCACTGGGGTAAGGTACATTGTGCAGGTTTTTTTTTTTTTTAATGTGATGATTAAGGAAAGCATTGCTATGCAGTTTTGTGATATTTCATGAAATGCCATTAAGGAAGCAACCATGTGGATATCTGGGCCAGAAGTGGTGCAGTATAGGGGACAGCCAGTGCCTGGTATGTTAGAAGGCCAGTGGTCTGAAAAAAAAGGGGAAGAGAGAGAAACAGAGGCAGAGAATTAGCTGGGTCAGTGACACATACTGTAGAACTTTGTAGGCCATTGTAAGTGCACACCTTGTCTCCCACTCTAAATAGAAAGGGAAACCCATGAAAAGTTTAGAGCAGAGAAATAATGTGACATTTTTAACAGATATATGTATCCTTGACAAATAAACACATTTTTTGGCTGTTCTTTAAATTTACATAAGTAATATTGTGCTATAAACCACATCCTGCTTTCACTTTTGCTTCCTAACATTGCTTTTAGATCTACCCATGTTGCTGTATGTAAATCTACTGTATGATTTCTGACTGCTATGTATATAGCATTTTGCATATACAGCACATTTTACTTATATATCCATCTAGTAACAGACACTGGCATAGATTCCAACTTCTTGGTAACACAAACAGTCCTGTGATGAACATGCTCATATGGGCTTCCTTATGGACTCAGGAGAGAATTTCCTTTGGGTGTTTACTTTGTAGATGGATTGTGGGGTGGGGGTGGTGTAGATTCCTAATTCCACTAAGATTGTGCTTCAGGATGGTGGTCCCAGTTACACTCCAACCTGCAGTATGTGATAGTTTGTATCTTCTTTTGAATTATCATGTTGATCCAGTAAGGAAAGTGAAGTAAGATTCTTTGTAGATGAGGAAATCAAGGGTTAGAGCGATTAAGCAGATGAGATTACATAGTCAAGCAGAAGTAAAAGGGCTCAAATCTAAAGATTTGACATAATGTTAACTGCTCTTACCTCTATAGTACTCAGCACTGCCTCTTCCAGAAATGAGATGAGGCATCTGTAACCAAGGATATTATTGTCGTCGTTGTTGTTGTTGTTATATTCAACTCCTGCATTTTTTGATGCCTGGTATAACTCAGTAAGCCTAGAACCTCCACGTGTTTAGCACCAGCATGTATGAGGGTGTCTAATTAGAGTCCTTTGAGTTTCAAGGCAAAATATATAGACCAAAACTTTTAATTGTCTCATGATGGCTAGCGCACAGGCTTGAGTTGTATTGGATGATTTTGAGGCTAGACATTTATAAAGACTAATTTATTTTCAAAGTTTGAAAACTCTGGGTCAGATTTCAATATTAGACATTAGGTCAATTATATTAAGTACATATTGCTTGCTAGGCATTGCAGGCATCATTCACTCCTTACAATGAACCTACAGGTATTTACTTTCACTCTCATTTGTCTGTAGTGGAAACTAAACCCTTAGTAAGTGAACTACTTTGTCCAGAATCATCTGGTAGGAGTTGAGTTGTAATTTGAACCTGAACTATCTACCTGCAGAGCCTTTACTCCTAACTACCAAACTGTGCTGCCTTCCTGTGAAGGAAGCTTTTACAATCTCTTTCCTTTGAAATGGAGGACAATTTCTTTTCATTTGGGGTGGTTTAGAGCAATCATGGAAAGTACAGGGCTAATTGGACAAGAATCTTCAGAGAAAGAAGATTTGGCATTTAATGATGGCCCCAGGTATCTTCATTATGCTTCCCTCTGTCCCCCAAAGTGAGAACTTTTGCCTGAGGACATGCTACCTAGATTATAGTACCTGAGCCTGATGCCTTCAAAAAAGGGCATGGGTGGTTGGTTGCCTGTAACCAAAGGCAGCCTTTTAACCCAAGGCAGACTGGTAGTTTTAAGCAAGTGTCCTCAAAGGCAAACAATTTTTTACCACCTATGTGTGGCTTATACCTGCCATGAACAATGGGCAGTCAAGGTTTTATCACAGGTGGCTTTCCCTTCACACTTTTCATTTTTATTGACTTCAGCAAGGAAAGTACCATTTATATATTTACCTGAGCCAGATTTATAAAGGTTGCTTGACTACAAAGTATGTATCTCAAAGTTAAGTAAATAGGAATTCTGGATTATGTGCTCTGTCAGGTTTCTCTTCTCAGTTTATGCATTTGTTCAACAAATATTTATTGAGCATCTAACTCACAGTCTATTGGAGGAGATAGGCAGCTGAGCTGGAATCTGATACATTAGGATAAATGGCACATGGACAAAGCCCGGTGCTATGAGAGCACACAGGAAGGGCAGCATAAGGGTCAGAGGAGGTTCCTGGAGAAGACTTTTGAGCTCAGAACTGAAAGTGAATTGGGGGATAGTACATGAAAGGACAAGAGGGCATTAGAGGCAAGGGAAAGGGGTGGGTACAAAATTTTGTAGCTGTTATAGGAACTGGGAAAGGCATGGGCTGGAGGAATAAGCACAGGTCAGATGATGAAGGAAGGAAAGACTATGAAGGAAGCTCAGCGGGGAAGGAGGGAAGGGATTAAAGCTTGGACATGGGTGGAGACACATCAACCATATTCATAGTGTAGAAAGTTCCTTGAGTTAACTGACTTTCCTTATCTGTCTCAGGTGCTTGTTGGCAAATCATAACGTTGGAACTGTTGAATGACAATGAGTCTAGATGGATTTGTAGACAGAAGGTCTGACCCATAATCCAAGGGGTTCTCTTGATCATCTGTAGAGAAGATTTTTTGAAGTTTGACTTGATCTTTCTGCATTTTGAAACCTCTGACAACACTTCCTAAAATTCTTGCAAAATCAAAGTCAGAGGGGTGCCTGGGTAGCTCAGTCGATGCCACGTACATCTCTTCATTTCAGTTCAGGTTGTAATCCCAGTGCTGTTCTGGGCTCCGTGGTGAACATGGAGTCTGCTTAAGATTCCCTTTTTTTTTCTCTCTGCCCCTCTCCCTTGCTCCTGCTCTCTCTTTCTAAAAAGTAAAAATAAATAAAAATATAAATAAGTAAATATAAATAAATAAAACCCAAGGCCTGAGTAGGGAAGAGAATGGAGGCTGCATTACTGTGTTTTCTCTCCACTCTCTCCACTAGTTATTTCCAGGGCATTCCTCTGAATTATCTATTTAAAACCTTTTCCTCTTGAATAGGAGCTGGGGTGGGGGGAAGAAAACACCTGTAGGATTTGTTCATTAAGAAAACATATTTGATATATTCAGACAATACTTTAAACCAGTTAAAAATAACTCCGTGTGAAAAATTAATAGGCTGTTACAAGTGAGTGTTTTGATACAAGCTCACAGAACAGGGAAGATTCTCAGACTGCTGGCAGCTGACATCACAGATGGTGCAGGGTGTTTATAGAGCACAGTGTGGTTAGTGAGGAGAATTTCTGCAGACTTCTCTCCTGGAACCCAGAGAGGGAGGAGACAGAAGGAATTATTTTGGTTGTGAGGTAGTGAGCTAAGTGACTTACTTCTTTCCTCTCTACACATCAATCTCTCATAACTGTGGACATAAAAACTGTAGTGAATTTTTATCTGGTTGCTTTGGGTGCGGTTCATTGAATGTCAGAATTCACAAAATGGCCTTTCTGGCTCTTCTCCCTTCTTAGTAATGGATCCTTGGTTAGCTGTTTCACCCATTTCTCCAGTGTTTCCTCACCAAACAGCCTGTTCTTCTCCTTCTTGCAGGTAGTTATGAAGGCCCTGCCTCTTTCTCCCTCTTCCTCTCTTCTCACAGCCCCCTGGTGGCCTAGGTAGGTAAAAGGAAGGGTTGGACTGTACATTCTTTGCCATCAGTACAGCTAACTAGTGGTGCACAATGAAAATAAAGGGACCCAAAGTGACATGTGACTTTGGCTATCTGATTTGGAGCCTAAGGATTTTAAGACCATGGGACCAATATTATATTTTAAACTCAGATGATATTTCAAAAATGGTTCTGTAATTGCAATAATTCCTTCCATTCTATGACTTAATATGTCATAACTCATGCCTAAGCACCACACAAACATCTCATGTGTGAATTATCACACAATAAATTCATGCCTTGTTGTGTTTTACCGCTTAATCAGTATATGAAGCTACACGAATTTGACAAACCAAAATGGGATTATGTCATGTATTATGTAAAAGAGGAGAATGTTGGGAGGTATTTGGCAATGTTTCTGGGTGGAACACAAGGTTAATTTTTCTATGATGTCCTTTTGTGTCGGTTTCTGTGATATTTGGGCTGTAACAAATGACATGTGACTTCTGAGCTTTGGTTTGTTAAACACCATTATTCAGTAAATATGTGTTGTTTACCATGTCTCAGGCATTCTGGAGGGATAGCACATAGCTGAAGAAATGTGAAGCAGCATCACTGAAGTCTGAGCAACCAATTGCAACATCCCCAACTCAATTCAGCTTAACTCAGCATCACAGAACCTACCTGAGACTTACAACTCCCTGCACTTGTCACAGCTCTCTGATCCTAGAATCCACTTCCATTCTAGCTAGCATGTTTTGTCAAGCCCTTCACAGATTTGGTCAAAAGTTGGTACACAGACGTACACTGGAGCAACCTACGGATGAGACTGCCAAAAGCCTGAACACTCTGGATTTAGTGGCCCTGGGTGTGAACTACACAGTGGATATAAGTGTGTATATCCGACTTGGTGAGATGGCTAGAAATAAAGCAGGACCATCAATTGCGATCTGCTTTTTGGTGTCTGGCCTAACTTCAGTATTGGCCGGGCTGAGCTATGCAGAGATTAGTTCCCGAGTTCCATATTCTGGTTCTTCATATCTCTACAGCTTTGTCACCATAGGCGAACTTGGGGCTTTCATCACTGGCTGGGTCCTCATCTTCATAAATGTTGCCTATGTAAGCATCGTGATACAAGCCTGGATCTTCATTTTTGACAGTTTTTTTGGAAACCAGATCTTTCAGATGCTGTATGACAGCATCTCACAAAATGTTTCCCGTGTCTTTGCAGAAATGCTAGGCTTCTTTGTTGTGTTCCTGGTGTTCTTTTTCATGGAATTGCTGACTCGGAACATTAGGCAGATTCCCCTGGTAACCAAAGGGTCCACATTGGTGAAAATTTTGGTTCTTGGATTTGTCATCATTGCTGGCTTCATTAAGGGAGACCTGCACAACTGGAGCCTCACAGAAGAGGACTACAAAATGGCTGAACTCAATGAAACCTCTAGCTTGGGCCCTCTGGGCTCTGGAGGATTTGTGCCTTTTGGCTTTGAAGGGATTCTCCATGGAGCAGCTACCTGTATCTATGCATTTTGGGGTTTCACCAATATTATTACCAGAGTTGGAGAAGCCCAGGATCCCCAGCGTTCCATTTTCATGGGCATTGTGATTACACTGTTCATATGCTTTATCTTGTATTTTGGTGTCTCTGTGGCACTTACACTTATGTTGCCTTACTACCAGCTTCATCTTGGGAACTCTGTGCCAGAAGCATTTCTCCATATTGGCTGGATCCCTGCCTACTATGTTGTAGCTTTTGGATTCCTGTGTATTGTTTTTGAAGACATCTTTGACTTTATGTTCCTCACACAACGGGTGATACGTGAGATGGCACCAGAAGACCTCCTGTTCCCTGTCCTTGCCAGGATCCAAGCGTACACATACACCCCCATCGTGGTCACTGTGATCTTTGGCATTGTTGCAGCAATCATGTCATTCTTCTTTGGACTCACTGATTTTCTGGACCTCATGTCATTTGGGACCCTGACAGTTTTCTCTCTGATGATTTTTGGTATTCTCATTGTCAGGTATCAACCTGAGATGCATAATGGGGGAAATGAAGCAGAGGTTCAGGAGAATGAACCTGAAGCAGAGCAGCTAACTCTACAAGGACTACTTTTTCCAGGCAGCCCCACCCCCACTCCACTCTCTGGCAGGGTTGTCTATGTTTGCTCCTCACTGCTTGTGATGTTGCTCACTCTTCTTTGCTTGATGCTAGCCCAGTGGCCAGTTCTGCTTTCTGGAGACCCAGTGTGGATTTCAATGGCTGTGCTGCTCCTGGTGCTCATCACTGGGATCACTGGGGTCATTTGGAGACAGCCACAGACTCCCAGTTCCCTTCCTTTTAAGGTCCCTGCTCTGCCTCTCCTCCCACTCCTGAGCACCTTCATGAATGTTTACCTTATGATGCAAATGACAGCTGGCACCTGGGCCCGATTTGGTGTCTGGATGCTGATTGGGTTTGCTATCTACTTTGGCTATGGGATCCAACATAGCCTGGTCAATAACCCCACTTAAGACAAAACTGTGGACCTTGAACTCAACAGTGTCAGTACATATTTGGTTTGACATCATTACACCCGAATGCAGCCTGGTCTTCTTGTACAATAATGGAAAGTATTCTTGAGTGCAGGGAAAGCTAGGCTTCCCATGAGATGTTAGTGGAGGAACACTTGTAGCGCTTTGTATTTATTGTGTAGTGAAGGATGTGTTTGTGCTTTTTCTCCTTTTTAAAAATTTATTTGCCTACTTTTTAATTGTGTCTGTAGCTGTTTATGGGCTTTTAAAAAGTTTTTCTTAAAAGAACTAGAAAATTGGTGCCTGAGTGGCTAGTCGGTTGAATGTCTGACACTTGATTTCAGCTCAGGTCATGATCTCACAGTTCAAGTCCCACATTAAGCTCTGCACTGACAGCAAAGAATCTGCTTAGAGTTCTCTTTCTCTCCCTCTCTCTCTGCCTCTTCCTCACTTGCGCACGCGCGCTCTCTCTCTCAAAATAAATAGCTAAAAAACATTTTAAAAAGCTAGAAAAAAATTTTTTTTGTTTTCTTTTGGTTAATAGCCAATAGTGGAAATACTGGACCATATTAAAGTTCTATTTTTAATTTTTTGAAGAACTTCCATAGTGATTTCCATAGTGTCTGCACAAATTTACATTCCCACCCACTAAGCATGAGGGTTCCTTTTTCTCTACCTTCTCACCAATACTTGTTATTTCTTGTCTTTTTTTTTATCTTAACCATTATGATAGGTGTAAAGTGATACCTCATTGTAATTATAATTTACATTTTCCTGATGATTAGTGATGCTGAACATCTTTTCATGTGTCTGTTGCCCATTTGGTATGTCTTCTTTAGAGAAATGTTTATTCAGGTCTTCTGCTCATTTTGTAGTGTTTATTCATTTTTTGGTGTTGAGTTATACAAGGTCTTTATTTAATTTGCATATTAACCCCTTATTAGATATATCATTTGTAATATCTTCTCCCATTTGGTAGGCTGTCTTTTTGTTTTGTTGATGGTTTCCTTTTCTGTGCAAAAGTTTTTATTTATATAAATTCAAAGAGAATATATGCACTCCTATTTTTATTATAGCATTATTTAAAATAGCCATGATATGGAAGCAAACCAGGTATCCACTGATGATGAAGGATGAAGAAGTTGTCATGTGTGTGTGTATGTGTGTGTGTGTGAGTATGTTATATAATCAGCAATAAAAAATAATGAAACCTTGCCATTTGTAATGCTATTCGGATGGACCTAGATGTTATAATGTTAAGTGGAATATGTTAGAGAAAGACAAATATCATATGATTTCACTCATCTGAGTACTTAAGAAATAAAGCAAACAGAAAAAGGGACAAGTAAAAAACCATCTCATATTCTTAGTTATTTTTTATTTTAGAGAGAGTGCAAGTGCTGGTGAGAGAAAGACTCTTTTTTTTAAAATGTTTATTTATTTATTTATTTTTTTGAGAGAGAGAAAGTTGAGGAGGGGAAAAGAGAGTAAGAGAGAGAAAGAATATCAAGCAGGCTCCACACTCGGCATGCAGCCCAACACAGGGCTCGAACTCAAAATTCTGGGATCATGATGTGAGCCAAAATGAAGAGTTGGATGCTCAATCTACTGAGCTACCTAGGTGCCCCAGCCACCACAGATTCTTAAATATAAGGAATAAACTGGTGGTTGCCAAATGGGGGATAAATGAAATAGATAAAAGGAATTAACACATTTATCTTCATTAGCTCTGGGATATGTATAGAATTGTTGAATCATTATATTATACATCTGAGAAAAAGATAACACTGTATGTTAATTTTACTTCAATAAAATGAACTAGAAAAAGACCAAAAAATGATAAAATATGATCACTGCTTTAAGGAGCTTATATTCTAATATAAGGGATAAAGCATAGCTGTAACACAAAGTAAAAAGTATTGTCATAAGTAGTAGGGAAAAATGTGTCTTCGAAATTCAGAGTGGAGGATGATCATTTGTGGTTGACACAGTAGTGAGAGTTGATTGGTGAAATCAGAAGACTTTGTAGAAGAATGTCATTTGAGTTGGCTCTCTCCAAGCACAAATAAGATTTTCTAGGAGCACCTGGGTGGCTCAGTCAGTTAAGCATCTGACTTCAGCTCAGGTCATGATCTCACGGTTTGTGGGAACAAGCCCCGCATCGGGCTCTATTCTGACAGCTGAAAGCCTGGAGCCTGTTTCAGATTCTTGCCTCTCTCTCTCCCTCTCCCTCCCTCTCTCTCTCTTTCTCTCTCTCTCTCTCTCTCCCCCCCTACCCCACTCATGATCTGTCTCTCTGTCTCAAAAATAAATATTAAAAAAAAGTTTCTACATATGGGTGGCAGGGAGAGATTCTAGGCAAAGAGAGCTACACTAGCAAAAGCACAGGAAAATGAAGCAGTATTTAGAACACAGTGGGCAGACTGTGTAGCTTGAGCCTTGGCTATGTGAGAGTGGATTGCAGACAGAGATTCCTCTGAGCACGAAGCACTTTGGCTTTGAACACACTGCCCATGCTGAAAATCCCTTGAGTTGGTTCTTCTACTTGGACATATCTGCATTTTTGGTCTTAAAGCCTTCTCTACTGTTGTCTGCTTTGGTGCATCTGCTCAGAAAATGTACAGCTGAGAACCAAGTGTCTTGGGTTCTGGTCTTTTTTCCACCACTAACTAGCAATGTGACATTGAACAAGCCATTCCTTTCCTTCAATACCCTGCTTATTTATCTGTAACATAAGAAGTCACAACTGATCATTTCTAAACAATTCTAGAATTTCTTCTGGTTCTTCTGTCCTGTTGTTCTCTCCACTTGGTCTCTCTACTGCATGTGATCTGAACCTACATCCTGACTACTTTTCACACAATTCGTTGTTAGAGCTATAGAGGTCTAAAAAAATAACCCCCTTTCCCCTTCCTTTGTTTGGAATCAATTGATAATCAAGTCAGAGACATAGGTAATCAAACAACCTGCTTTAGACAGGCAACTTAATTGGCATGCTAGCCCTTCATCACTCAGACAGATTGACATACTTTTCATCATAAGTATGCTGAGCAACTCCTGCCTCCCAATGCAGGAGAGAGCTTACATTTATTAGATTTGCTTGTGTATGAGCAAGTTGGTAGCATATGCCCTGTGGGCAAGTTGGTTCTACATAAAAAAGGAAAACCAGTAAAAGAGTGGAAGGGGCTGAGATGACCATGCTCACTGCTTTCTTTTTAACTCACTGATCAAAGTCACAGTGAGAGACAGTATGGAAAGAGGCCAAGAATATTACTCTGCTTAGTAGTGCTAAAACCCTAGCAGTGTCACAACACCTGGAGCACTTGTGAAAACACAGGTATTTGGGCCCACTCCCAGTGTTTAGAATTTGTAGGTCTGGGTAGGCCCCAGGACTTCTAACAAGTTCCTAGGTTATGCTACTCCTGCTGCTCCAAGGACCACAACTTGAAAACCAAAGCTCCCACTGAAGCCCCACCATATCTAAAGATGAAGTGAGGGAAACACAGGTACTCTTTGAACACTTGCCTTTGTTTAATGAAACATTTACATTAATATACCATCATTATTCCTTTTACAGGGGGAAATCATAATGAATAGTTTCACAATGTGTATGTATATCAAGTCATCCCAATTTACACATTACATATCTTACAATGTTATATGTTAATTAAATCTGAATAAAGCTGAAATAAAAAATAAAATACCACAGATATTGTGTGTCTTTCTTTTTTTTCTTTTTTTTCTCTGAAAGTATAGATCTTTGGTAAGGAATGTATTTTATCATGGACCTAAGCATCCCACTGGAGGCCAGAAACATAGGGGCATTTAATAATTCATGTTAAATTGAATTGAGCCTGACACATTTCTTTTGGCATAGAAAGTTCTCCTTCCTTCCAAGATAGCATGTGGTATTCCTTTAAAACTATCTTATGGGAGATTTCCTTAACAGCATTTTTGCTCCATCCAGTACTATATCTAGAACTGTATCTAAATCTGTACCCAGCATTTAGAACTATACACAGGCACTTGTAGTTTTGACTTTCTGCTGCTATGCCTGAGTTCTGGTGACTGTTCTATCTGTTTCATCACAGTGGAATCTTGCTCAGGGCAAGGAGTAGGTCTTCCCCTCCTCTAGACCCAACAGTAAGGACAGTGTTTTTCATTCAAAGAGCAACAGGTACAATACAACACTAGGAAAGGAGAATGCCTGGCATTAACCTGCCCTGGTGCTGCATCATCTATTTCCATGGGATGTGGGGAGGGGCTGGAGGCAGCAAAATTGTAAGAAGGCCCGAACTATGCTACCTGATTCCAAGGAACCCCTGAAGAAGAGACTGGCTGTAGCATGGGCACAAGAGGCATCTTTGTTGAAGTAATCAGAGTTTGAAGGCTGGCATACAAGGAACAGTGGTTTTCTATTGTATATGTATATGGGGCCTGCCCTGGGAAAGAGAATGATAAGAAATTGCTTTCTACTTACAGAATTAACAATTTCCTACTCAACACATCCCCAAAGGCAAGGGAAATGAGAGAAAAAATGAACTATTGGGACCTCATCAAGATTTAACGCTTCTGCACTGCAAAAGAAACAATCAAAAAAACTAATAGGCAACAGACAGAATGGGAAAAGATAGTTGCAAATGACATATCAGATAAAGGGCTAGTATCCAAAATATACAAGGAACTCACCAAACTTCACACCCACAGAACAAATAACCCAGTGAGGAAATGGGCAGAAGACATGAACAGACACTTCTCCAAAGAGGACATCCAGATGGCCTACAGGCACATGAAACGATGCTCAACATCACTCATCATCAGGGAAACACAAATCAAAACCACACTGAGATACCACCTCACGCCAGTCAGAGTGGCTAAAACGAACAAATCAAGAGACTATGGATGCTGGCAAGGGTGTGGAGAGGTGGGCACCCTCCTAACTGTTGGTGGGAATGTAAACTGGTACAGCCGCTCTGGAAAACAGTGTGGAGGTTCCCCAAAAAACTATCCATAGAACTCCCTTATGACCCAACAATAGCACTGCTAGGGATTTACCCATGAGATACAGAAATGCTGATGCACAGGAGCACATGTACCCCAGTGTTCATAGCAGCAATGTCAACAATAGCCAAAACATGGAAAAAGCCTAAATGTCCATCACCTGATGAGTGGATCAAGAAGATGTGGTATATATACACAATCGAGTACTACATGGCAATATGGTCATTTGTAGGAAAGTGGATGGACCTCGAGGGTGTCATGCTAAGCGAAATAAGTCAGGCAGAGAAGGACAGGAACCATATGTTTGTGCTCATAGGTCTAACAGGAGAACAGGAGAGACCTAATGGAGGACCATGGGGGAGGAGAAGAGGGAAAGAGAGTTGGGGAGAGAGAGGGATGCAAAACTTGAGAGACTATTGAATGCTGAAAATAAACTGAGGGTTGAAGGGAAAGGGGGAGGGGGGAAAAGAGGTGGTGGTGATGGTGGAGGGCACTTGTGGGTAAGAGCACTGGGTGTTGTATGGAAACCAATTTGACAATAAACTATTTAAAAAAAAAAGAACCTAGTGGAAGATTTTTGAGCAGAGGAATCTCATGATATTTTTAATAGGTATATGTAAATTCTTGACAAATATACAATGTTTTATGGATGTTTTATGACTGTTCATAAATGCCATTTTGCTATATGTCTCATCCTGCTTTTACTTTTCCTACTTAACATTGCTCTCTATAAATCTACTTTTTTAGATTTACCCAAGTTACTCTCTATAAATCTACTGTATTATTTCTGACTGCTGTGTAATATTTCATTATCCACATATAGCATTTACTTATATATTCCCCTAGTAACAGACACTGGCATAGCCCCAACCTCCTGCTACCACAAACAGTCCTATGGTGAACATGCTTATATGAGCCCCCTTATGGACTCAGGAGAGACTTTCCCTGTGGTGTATACCTTGGAGAGGGATTTCAGGGTGGAAGGTTGTGTGCATTTTCATCTTAATTCCACTAAGATTGTATGTACTTCAGGATGGTGGCCCCAGTTACACTCCCACCAGCAATGCATAGTAATTTGTATTTCCTCATTAAATTCTTCTGTTGATCCTATAAGAGAAGTCAAGTAAGGTTCCTTGTGGATGAGGAAGCTGAGGTTTATAAATAGTTAACAAATTACCCATTTGTATAGTCAAGCAGAAGATTCAGGGCTCACATTCAAAATTTTTGACATAATGTTCATTGCCATTAGCCCCTATAGTACCCAGCACTGCCTCTTCCGGAAATAAGATGAGGCATCCATAGGAAAAGATAATAGTAGTAGAAGTCATAGTCATTGTTGCAGGAGTATTGTATTTGAGGCTTACATTTTTTGATGCCTTGTCTAACTCAGTCTGCCTAGGACCTCCAAGTGTTTAGCACCAGCATGTATGAGTGTGTCTAATGAGAGTCCTTAGGGTTTCAAGGCAAATTATATGCAATAAAACTGTTTGTATTGGCTAATGATGGTTAGCTAACAGGCTTGAGTTGTAGTGGATGATTTTGAGGCTGGACATTTATAAAGACTAGTTAATTTTATATGTTTGGGAACTCTGGATCAAATTTCAATATTAAGTATTAGGTAGAATATACTAAGTACATATTATATGCTAGGCACTGAGCTAAGTACTTTATGGGCATCATTTTACTCACTCCTCACAATTATCCTATGAGGTATTTACTTTCACTCCCATCTAACTGTTGTGGAAACTAAATCCGAAAAAGGTAAAGTAATTTCTACAGAGTCACCTGGTAAGAGGTTGAATTGTGATTTGAGTCTACCTGCAAAGCCTTTACTCCTAACTACTAATACTAAACTGTGCTGCATTCTTGTGAAGGAAGATTTAGAATCTCTTCCCTTTGAAACTGAGGGTGTCATGCTAAGCGAAATAAGTCAGGCAGAGAAGGACAGATACCATATGTTTTCACTCATAGGTCTAACAGGAGAAACCTAATGGAGGACCAGGGGGAGGGGAAGGGGGAAAGAGAGTTGGGGAGAGAGAGGGACCCAAAACCTGAGAGACTATTGAATACTGAAAATGAACCTAGGGTTGAAGGGGAAGGGGAGGGGGAAAAGAGGTGGTTGTAATGGAGGAGGGCACTTGTGGGGAAGAACACTGGGTGTTACAGGGAAACCAATTTGACAATAAACTATTAAAAAATAAAATAAAATTAGCAGACAAATAAAAGAAACTGAGGACAATTTCTTGTCACTTGGGTGGTATAGATTAGTTAAAGGAAGTATGGGACTTGTGGAGGACCAGCCCACGCACCCCAGTCGAACGGTCCCCGAGTAGGTGGTTGGTGTCGGCGAAATATCTATAGGAAGGAAGACAGACAACATGAATGGTGGTAAAACCACACTTTACTAAGAAAGTCAGTGTCTTTTATGCCATAGGGGTTTTACACATTTTTTTTCTCTTTAATGATTACAAAGCGTATGATCCTTGAAAGAGTAAAAATATGCCCTGGGAAGGATCATTTTTTTATCACAGAAAAGAGAACAGCCATGAAAACAGAAGTAAAAAAAAAACAGGAATGAGAGAGTCTGTCTCTCAAAGAATCTTCTTTTCTTCAAGGTCCTTTAGCAGTTATGTCTGGGCAAGATGCTTATCATTCAAGGGGTTAATTTTAGACAGAGGATTGTTTTTGCCCCAACAGCAGGCAATGAGCTGGGAACAGAAATAAAGTAAGGGAAAGCAGGTGCCACTAACTGACCCAAGTTGATTCAAAACTTAAAGGTATATGCCTTCATTGCTTTTGCAAAGCAATGAGAAAAATCCCAAATTTTTCTCCTGTACCCCGGAGACATAGCATCCA